>JAFELO010000121.1:1252915-1286858 GCA_017140195.1 Eumaeus atala
GTGTGTGTTCTAACTGTCTCTCCATTTCGAAATAAGTATATGCCCCTCAATATATTATACCCCTAAATAAAGTATGCCTAACCCGCCACATGAATCTTTATGGCGAACTTTCTTATTAGGTTAACTTCAAAGTGCAAACTTGAATTTCCAACTTCATTCGATGCTGTTATGGGTAGTTAATTTTTTATAGCATAAGGGGGCAAACGAGAAATCGGTGCCTTTTGATGACTACTGACACCTATGGACATTCACACGATTTTACGCACATATGTTGCTCCCCAATCATCCCCCCCATAATGGGCCACCGGCTACTCACAAACCGCGACGGAGACGCTGCCACTTTACACCAGTATCAAGTGAGCGAGAGGTATTTCCCCGATCGTGCCGGCCCAATTTCTTTACATAGGAGGATAAATGTCATGCACCATGCATGTCACTACCTCTTACTAAAATGTATAATGTCATTGACGTACGACATACGTTTAATGTGGATGTTATAAAATGTATAATGTCACTGACGTACGACATACGTTTAATGTGGATGTTATAAAATGTATAATGTCATTGACGTACGACATACGTTTAATGTGGATGTTATAAAATGTATAATGTCATTGACGTACGACATACGTTTAATGTGGATGTTATAAAATTTGTTTCGTAAACGTTATTATTTCCACATAAAATTGTACAAGTTCACGTAGTTTTCCCTTCTATAATATTTTGGAAAATACAACAAGAAGAACTTAATTGAATGTCCGCTCAGCAGCCATGCAGTGTATCATGGAAGGCGTTTCACATCGCCCTGCCGAGACTTAAGGAAGTTATTATGCAGGATACTTTTGTGAATGATATTATGGGCATTGATAAGAGCTTAAGCTATAGAGGAGAAGCTAGCAGGAAAAGAATGCATGAACAAGAGATCTCACCGGAAGACGGAGGAAGTTTGTAGACTGTATCTCGAGGCAGTAAAATCGCTAATAGGACGAGCCAGGGAGTTGAAGCAAGATTACAGGGGGGTATAGTTCTGGGTTTCCTAAACATTTTGTCCTGGCGAGATCGTCTAAGGATAATAAAATCACAGGTGTTACTGAAGTGAAATATATTCAGCAATTAAAATGAAATATCAGTTTTTACAGAAGCTGATCGAATGTAAGGCTTTTAGTGAGTGACAAAGGATGGCGATGCCTAAAAAGTACGGAAGAAGTATTATCCTATAACATCATTCGGGACATTGATTGGGTTGTGATGGATGACGATAATCTTAAAATTTATCATGCTAGAGTACTGTAATTATATCAGCTAAACGTCTTAATAAGAGACACTATAAAGATGATGTGGCAGAAGGTTGGCTACCTCTCCAAGTTGAGGTCGAAGGCATTAGAGTGTCTGTCCACCCTTATGTATTCCCGGTGACTCAATGTTCGAACTATTGGAGATTCGGCCACACTTTCCTACCCTTCCAAAAAGGTGGTCTGCCCGAAGTGTACTAAAAGTCACGCAAATTGCGAAACTTCTTTTCGTTCTATGAATTGCACCAGTCCCTTAATGGCCTTTAAAAAAATCTGTCCTGCATTTAAAAATGGAAAATGTCAGAGTTTAATTGCACTTATAAAATCGATGAGACTATGTGTGTCCCCACATTGTCCTCTCTCTGAGAAGTACATACCGCCCAGTTCTCCACTTTGATATAAAGCTTCGATATTCCCGGGATCAGAAGAAACAAATTGTGAAAACATGCTCCAGGTCGGACCAAATCGAGCGAGAGGTATTTCCTCGGTCGTGCCGGCCTAATTCCATTGCATAGGCGGATGTAGTGTCATGCACTTTGCACGGCACTACCTCCTCCTATGCGACATGGCACTGTCTCTTCCTAAACCTTTACACCTCGCTCTGCAAAATAAGTTGATTGGACTTCCAATAACACTATTGCTACTAGTTTTTAGATTGAATACTGCTCACAATAAAATACTCGGGACCTCACGTCTGTGGCTGACCTTGCTTACCATTAGACAACGAGGCAGTTGATCCTGAGTCGGACCATACAAAAAGTGCTATTAGGATTTTTCGAATTCTAATAACTGTCCGTAGGTAGGAAGTTGGTGGTGTTACACCCCCGTGCCTCGGAGAGCACGAGAGAGTGTCGGGTTGCCATCCCATCGGAATGCGAGAATGAAGGAATAGAGAGTGCATTCGAGTCTGCGCAAACACTTGAGCACTGTAATATATCCCGCGCAGATGGCCCTCTTAATGGAGATGGCCGCTGTAGCCGAAATACGGCTAGGGCGACATTTTAATAAAATAGTACGCATGTCCTCTTAGAGTCTAGAAGAATGTCGGCTACGGCCATCTTAAAAGAGAATAGCCTGCGCACAATAATGTGTAGGCGCACTTTATTGTGCGCAGGCACAAGTGCACTACGTGTTCCCCATATGCGCGCACTCTCATGTTCCGATGGGACGGCAATCCGACACGAGCGGAGAGAAATCATGCGTATAACTGACTGCTTAACGTGCTCGGAACGGAGTGTTTAAGAAATTGAAAACATAATAACACTATTTAGTTTTATCCGCGACTTGAACCTCACGAGATACTCGAGGATGCTTCACCTCAAGGTAGTTTATATTACTTTGTATTAAATTTTTTATATATATTAAATGGTACTTAAGTTTCAACTCATTATATTTGAGAAACTCAAAGAGTTGAGTTATTGGCCATTGACAATAATATTGACAACTAGTATTTATGAAGAGGATTAAAGTATGTATCAGAGATAGAGCAGGTAGGTATTAGAGGTAGGTCTAGGTAATAAATTAAACTCTGGTGGACCTGTCTCTAGATTGAACTCTTATAATATATAGACTTAACCTATTTGTTTAACATATTACGCTGATCCCCCCTCTTTAGAGTGGATAGGCCGGAACCCGTTCCCTAGACCAAGATACTAAAAGCGACATTAGTTAAACTTGAATAACTATCGGGAAGCATCCTTCTCTTTTGCGGGAAAGGAGTTTGGTCTGTCCAAAAGACTGTCATCCAACGCATCGTTTAGTCACCGATGAAGCTGCAATATACATTTTCATCAGCATGGAGCAGCAAAAAATAAAAATCATAACATGCAGACTTACTTAATTTTTTAATTATTATGTTATTTTAGCTGACCATATTTGTAATAGGTGCTATGGCGCATTGCCGCTTAGTTAGTCGGTCGGCGCGTTCGAAGAAGTGCCACTCCGTCACATGATACCGCCTTAAAAAGTTCTGTCGTGTGTCGTGCGGTTTCCGACTATCGGATGGCCCATTGGCGGGACAGAGGTAGGATGGCAAATCCTTCATCATATGCGTATTTTAATGGGTGTCGGTAATAACCAAATGTTTTGGTTGCTCGTTTGTTGTTCTATGCTATAGAAAACTACTCAGTTTACATCAAGACAAATTCGCAGTGTCCAATACGATATTTCCCATAGTCATCAGTAAGTATACCCATATCAAGCGGTTTTTCCTGCACAGGAAACGTATGTCAATTCATTCATTCCATTTCAAGTAGGTACAGAGTGTAACTTTATTTAGGTCGATATTTTACATTGCCGGATCACGTTTCTTGATATTTCCCAAAACAAAATTCTTAGAGTTTAGGTTTTATGATGTTGATTATGCTAGTTGCGAAATGTAATGGCGAAATCATTTTAGACGGCCACCAGCTCGCAGACTATGTCTTATTTAACCTACATTTTTGTGACTTACCGCTGCATACATAATTATAACAGGTAATGCAACTATTAATGAAACTATATGTTCTTTTTGTTAAATAATAAGTATTGTTATTATACAAATTAAAGTCACGAAATATTCAATTTCATTTCTTATGGAGAACCGAGGAGCTTGGCTGAGATTAGAGACTGGCAGGAGCTGCACAAACAAGAGCCTCGCTGTTATACTTAATAATAATAACACACAGACATGGACCTAAAATGACTAGATATCTGTGAATCCTCGGGATGCATACAGTACCACCAAATTATCTGTTCAGTAGACAAAATTGGAATTACATATGTCGTTAGCTACAGGTAACTACAGCTGTCAAATAACACTAAACAACTTGGTGGCATGTTATCATCGATTTACAAGACTATTAAGATGCAATCAATGTCACAAAACCGTCGAGTATCACAAAGTTGAGCAATTGTCAAATTATACACTTAAATTTATATTTAAATTATGCACTTCTTTCAAATTGAATCTGCTTTGAAGAAGGATTTATAATCATGCGTCTTGGTGCTTTTGCAAATAAATGCTTACGATGTACGTGTATAGAAATTGTCTTTCTCCTAATATTATACTCATAATATGGTTCAGACGCTAAATCACGAGTTCATAAGAATTTTGTGAATAAAATACCTGACCTTATAATTAAGTATATATTAAATATTATTGGTACATGCGCATAATTTATTTTCACAAACTATAATAAAACTGGAATTATTTTATGAAAATGTAATTTAATAATGAATGATATTGATGTATATATAGTATACATGCTTATTACAATCGGAGTGAGAAATTGCTACAAAAAAAAAATCTTTTGGACTAGGCACTTGCATGCGCGTCCCTATTCATATATGAGTAAAAGTATTATTCATATATAAATGGAATTTACAGGCATAGAACACATTGCACACAACGTACATTGATTTTATTCCTAAAAAGTTATTGTACTTTGCTAGGGATTTTAATTTAGAGATAAGAAAACAAAAGACCTTCTGGCGAAAATTATTACTAGAATTTCACTCATCTATATAGTAACTATTGTGATATTCAAATGTACACAGTACGACATTCATCTTTCCATGTCTCTGAGGTGGCCTGGTTATTTCGTTAATAGAATAGTTACTGTGTCATTACATATAACGAAAGCGTGGTAGATCGGTCGCTGTATCAAGTAAGCGATAGTAAGTAAATATGTTAGGTTAGTAATAAGTAGCTTAACCTTTTTCTATAAGACTTCCGGGGGTTTATATTATAAACTGAAAGTTTAGATTCTTTCAAATTTTCAACTCCTATTTCACCCCCTCAGAAATATTTTTTTTCAATAATCCTATCCCGACAGTTGCCTAGATCATAAAAAGATTACTGGTTTGACGTCCCTTATGATGATATGCGTTCTAATCTTACATCAAGGGATGCTGAAGATAGTATGCTTGGTTTAGAAGTAGCAATGCTTTGGGTTTGACCGGATACACGCTAAGGTGAAAGAGAGCCAGCAGAAATTTGAATTACCAATCCTATGGTTGATAATTCATGTGTCTACTTAATACTGTCTTTTAGAGATGGAAAAAGATACCTATGTGTAAATGCGGTATATCCGTAGCAGAATTTGAATGTCTGAATGACCATCAAATTCTACTATGGCTTCCGGGAAAACGTATATACGCTCTGCCGCCGGTGGCACTTAAACTCGGCGGGTGCCATAGGTCGCCTACCTGAAGTGCCAGCAACAAGGCACTTCGAGGAATGATCGTTCTCTCATAAGGTGGGCCCATCCGACAGTCGAAACCAGTCCCCGCCTACTTCGGGGTTGAGCAATTGGATCAGGTTTCCCCACTGTTCCTGTTCAAGTTAAGGAGGCGGCATAAGTTTCGAGTAGGGTCTTTCCAGCGATGCATTTCGTCATCTGCAGGACCGGCCATTATCCACTAGGATGTGTACTGATATCTAAATGGCCTACATGACATTAATACTGTTAAAATAAGAATTATTATTATTAGCACAACTCGCGGCAGTGTATATCAGCCCCCGCAGTGACGGACGCCACCTTCACAGGTGGGGTTGTCCCGCACCACAGGACCGACAGTGCAATGGGGTGAAGTTCTCATCCTCGCACCTTGCTCCGTGCGCAAAACGCCGCCACCTTTTTCTCTTTTGTCCCCTCTTCCTATAAGAGGGGTACAAAGAGCGGCACCTGCTCGGTTCAATTGGCTTCACCCAAGGTGTCTCGGATCACCCCAGGCTACTGAGCCCCACCGCCACGACAAGGCTTGAACCATGGTGAGGAGATAAGTCTACCACCTGTTCAAACCTAGCCCTGTCTAAAGATCCACAAAGACAAACTCAACGGGTCCGACATCATTGATCAATTATTACAATATCTATAAATAAAAAATTACATATTATGAACACCCTATAAATATCGAACAATATTCAGTAGAGACTTATTAATAGATAGAGAGTAACTTATTGAGTACTTTAAATAATTCCTGCGCTTAAGAAATTGGAGCAATATTTCAAAACAGCTTAACGGCTGCAGCTCTGTATAGCTCCGATCAGACCACACGTGGAAAACTGCCCTTTGGATGGGTGTTCCTTAACAAAAGCCTGTCATTTCACACCGTACGGCCTTGATTCATTCCCGCGAGTTTGTTTCTCTTGACTTACAGAGATATGTTGGTTCTCATTGTATATACGTTGTATTTCGCAGTATTGTATCCACCATATTAAATGGCCATTATTCTTAAGTACAAGTGCTTAATCATTACACAACAGTTGTTATGCACATCTGGTGTTGAATATGGGTCGGTTACGAAACCGTGTTAATGATCTTAGGGTCCATCGATCACAAGATGATAACCCGTCAAGTGTCCAAGTATTGTTGTCGCGTGTCGGACATTGCACTACTACCTCATGGACGATAAATACTTAGATAACAGACGCGATAAATCACGAAGAGACTAATAAGGCGCAGTCCAGACGTTTAGTAATAATATCCTCCTGGCCGACTTCGGCCAAGGCAACCTCTATAGGGACTAGCCAACCGCTCAGGTCATATTATAATGGTCTAGTATGTGCACAGGCATAAGTACGCTACCTCTTCCCTTATTTTCCTATACCGATGGGACTGAAATCCGGCGACCGGAGAGAAATTACACCACCAAATTTCTGGTGACTGTAAATTGAAAAGTCTCAATAGCACTTTGTCCGACCCGAGGCCCGAACCGAAGACCTTACTATGGCATCACGAGGCGAGGCAGACGGCAGATGTTAGAAATGCTTATAGCAGCTTGATGCTAATTCCCCACCATGCTTCTATCATAGTCGTGGCGATGGGGCCTAGTAGCCTGGGGTGAACCTAGGCGAAGCCAATTGAACCGAGGGGAAACTTTGCACAACTCTTGCATTAAGAGGGGGGTAAAGATCAGGATCAAAGAGCAACAGAAGGAGGCGCTTTTGAGCACGAGGCAAGGGGCGAAGATGGGAACCTCACCCCATTGCACTGTCTGAAAGTCGGTGGGGTAGTCCTGGTTGTACTGTAGTGCGGGGCAATCCAATCTGTGGAGTGGAGTGGAGGTGGAGCCGGTCCCTTAGGGGGCTGATCTAGCCGTTGAGATGTCCTTATGATTTGATGTTCCGGGGCACCTCACCAAGGGCAGCACTGATGGCACTCGCGGCGGTTTTTGTGGGTATTTGCCACTATCATGTGCCGCGAGTCTAATGCTATTTATTATGCTATATATATTTTGTAATTTTACATTTGAAGAACTGTATCGGGAGCCGTACCTACGGAACATCAAATTTCAGATTTTTCCTTTACACATACTGTAGTACCTTTTCCTTATATGTTATAGGGAAGCAACGAGCAATCGGAGCATTTTGACTACTACTTGCGCCCATAGATATATGCATGCAGATAAGAGGAGGAAATATCTTCTCCAATGGACCACAAGTTATTTACAAACCGTATAAAACGCGACATCATAGCTGTAAAGTTACAGCGCTGTCATGTGAGCGAGAGGTACCTCAGCGATCGTGCCGACGCAGTTCGGCAGCAATGAGCATGGTACTACCCTGGAGGAGAGAAACAGAGACGATTACCTCTCTTTAGGGACAGAGAGACGGACAACAAAGTGATTCGCAGGGGTTCGGTTCTTTTTCTATTGAGGCACGTAACTCTAAAAAGCATAAGGATTATGTATCTATTTTTTATGGCTACCGGTCCGGCTAATCGGTCATGGCCAGATGTGGGCGGACGATCCGTCATCCTCATGTTCATGATAATATATTTGAATTTCTACGCCAAACAGAATAGAATGCCATGAGACGATTGTGTCTGTCAATTGACAGGCCCTCAGCGAAAAGTTCCTGAACTATCAGTCCATGCCTTTTGATGACTACTGTCGCCATAGATATTATCATAATTATTACGTAATCCTCTTCCCCTCCTTCAATCGAATAGGCCTACGGAAACTCACAAAACCCACAAAACGCGGCAGCACCATTGTCGCTTTGCGGCGCGATCATGTAAACGAGAGGTACCTCCGTGCTGGTTAAAGTCGGCTAAAATGCAAAAATGCCTCGTACTACTTTGGCTTACACAATTGAAATCCTAATCTTACCTTAGAGTCGAGTTCACGTTGCCGAGCCTAGTGTTTGTTTGGCGTATGATTACATCACGCAGCCACGGGTACGCTACGTATTACGTACTACGTACGGGTATACGGCATACGCGCCAGCCTCCTTCACTTTATAACAACGCACTTACCTTTCGCGGGTACGAAATTACCTACTGTCAGAATTTATTGGTACAGAGACAAAAGAATATTGATTTGTTCTTCTGGCGCCTACAAACAAGCGCGTCGTAGTATTACAAATTATATAAAGTTATTTTATTTAGTTGACATCTAATAAATAATTAAGAGTATTTCAATAAGACATCTTTTTACAATGAATCTGCTTTTATTCATAGTATACTATTCAATGACTGGGTCATTCCGCGGGAGACGGGAAAATGAGTATATTTTTTTCCCATTAATTTTCCATTGTCCATCTGAATAGTATGAAATGAAATGCATAAATGTAAATTCATACGGTTAGGATAAATTATTTTAAAAAATCAAAGGAAAATTATATATTTCTGTATGTTTAATTTGTTATTATTAGAGGCATTAGGACAGGTTAATAGGAACGCCACCTCGGAGGACCCAGCGCCGCCTGCAGGCAGCTGTACTCCGGTGTCTGTCGGAGTATGGTGATGTACGGTGCTCCGGTTTGGGCGGACCGTCACACTGCGACGAATAGAGCCCATCTGCGCTCTGCGCAGAGGGTCGTCGCAGTAAGGTCGATCCCGGGGTACCGTACGGTATCGTGGGCTGCAGCGACAGCCCTGGCCGGCGATACCCCGTGGGAACTCGTGGCGGTGGTTATTGCCTAGAGCTGCTCCTATGTCTCGGATAGGAGGGCTCTCGGCCAGAGCCTCACGCATGATGAGATCCTACGGATTCGCCGGTTAGGGCATGTGGCGTTAATGCAGAGGTGGGGGGAGGACCTGGCGTGGCAGCCGTACGGTAGAGAGATAACGGCTGCCTTACGCCCGGTATTCGTGCGGTGGATACGCCGTAGGCGCAAACCCCTCACTTTCCGTCTGACGCAGGTGCTCACCGGGCATGGTTGCTTCGGTCAGTATCTGTGCAAGACGGCCCGCAGCGAGCCAACGACTCGTTGTCACGACTGTGACGCGGCGGTGGACTCGGCCCAGCACACCCTCGAGGTGTGCCCGAGATGGGCGGCGCTGCATCACGATCTGACATCAGTTGTCGGAGGAGACTTGTCAAAGTCGAGCATCATCGTCGCGAAGCTCGGCAGCGACGAGTTCTAAAAGGCGATGGCTTCCTTCTGCGAGACTGTCATGTCCCAGAGGGAAGCCGACGAACGGGTGAGAGAGGAGGCTGCCGACGCGGCCTCCCCCCGCCGACGACGAATGGGGGTACGAAAGAGGCGCTATCTGCAGCGCCTTCAGTAGTGCCCCTGTGTTCTGTGTCGGGCCGGGATGGGAACCCGGTCCACTTCCAAAGACACGGCGTCGTGGGGACTGTCATAGCGTAGCCGGACAGTCTCCGAGGAGGTGAAGTCTGGCCTTTTCGCCCAGGTCAGCCTGTCGCTGGAGGCGTCCTTTTGCCTGCAGATCCGGGACCCTCTACTAATAGCGGCTGAAGGCTACCGTAGGGGTTTATTTGGTATTGCTACCCAATGGCCGAGTTCAACATAGCTCTGGGGGTCTACCCGGGCTCCCAGGTATCATGCATAAATGCATTCCCCTTCGTCACCAAAAAAAAAAAGGTTAATAGGAACTCCCCGCCATGGTTTAAACCTTGTCGTAGTAGAGGGGCTCAGTAGCCTGGGGTGAACGCAAGCGAAGCTAATTGAACCGACGAGGCGGGAGCTCTTTATACCCTACTTATAAGAACAGGGGACTAAAGAGAAAAAGGGGCGGCGCTTTTTACGCACGGACTTATCCTCGTGGATGGGAACTTTACCCCATTGTACTGTTCCAAAGTTGGTGGAGTGGTGTTGCAGCGCTGGATAACCCCACCTCTGGAGGTATCGTCGGTCCATTAGGGTCTGGCTAGCCGTCGATGTGCACCGACGATCGATGATTTGTTAAGAGATTTCCAGCCGCATAGACTTGAATGTGAAACTGTACTCGTTCAATGAAGTAAGTCTAAGGGCTAAATTTAGCTGAACGGTTCAGGTTCCATTCAATAATTAAGTTCATGAAGGCATAACTCATTCATCATCATCATCATCATCCGCTCTTATTGGTCCACTACTGTACACAGGCTTCTTTCAATGAACGGCAAGACGACCGATGTCCTGCCACTTGCATCCATTCCGGACCGGCGACTGCACGGAGAACGCCTTCCCACCTGGTGAACGGTCGACCAACACTTCGTTTTCCTAAACGCGGCATCCACTCAACAACCTTACTGGCCCATCTGCCAATGGTTATCTAGTCACCAAATTTTTTTATGGAAGATAAGCGGAATTATCTAGTTTTTTGTAGTCGTGGTAATCATTGGCTCTGTAGTTCGGAACTTGTCACAAGCCTTGTCTAACTTGAGTACTTTTGTAAAATGTTGAGCCTTATGTTTATAGCTCTAATGTTCACTTTACTGAGCGTCTTTAAAAAAAAATGTAAATATGTATATATTTAAATGTAAATATGTATATATTTCTTGTAATGATATTGTATTCGTTTATCTATTGTAAATATAACTCACCCTTATTTTTGTATATAACAAACAATATTCTAGCGAATATTATTGCTAGTAATATAAAAACCGGCACAAGACCTAAAAGCCTTTCGTTGTTGATTTCCTTATGCACTTCTTCTTTTGTCACTATGTATAAAATGTCACTATCACTTACATTCATCACCTTTCGCGTGTCCATAATTAAAATGCTATTTCACTCTCATTTAAAAACAAAATATTATCACCAACACTCCTCTAAAACGAAACTAGATGATTACAATATTCGATTTTCGAAAGTGCGTATTTCTTTTTTTTATTGTTAAACTTTTCGCAAGCATTGACTATAGATACACTGCGTCGAAATTTAAATTAAAGTTTAATTTAAATTTGATATCCCGCGTTTTACACGTCTCTAGGACAGCGTGCGCATCGAATTACAGTGTTTAAACCTCGCGCCGACCCGGTGCTTAATTCTTATCAAAAGTTGACTTAGAAGTCACTCGAAAACCTGAGCGGTAAACATTTTAAAGAGTGCAGCTTGTCTTGTGATAAGTGATATAAAAATATAGAGTAAACTTTAGCGTTTTATCACAAAGATTGTGTTTACAAATTATTTGAATTAGTTAGTTGAATTGCGTAAATAGTTTGTTGTAAAGATTTCCTTGCGTTATGTTACGCCTATTATTATTTTATGTTGTTTTAACATTCCAGGCATGTATTAACTCAATTATAAGAGTACCCAGCTACTAAGTACTCTTATAATTGAGTACCATGTATATACATGTTTCAGTATAGTTAGATAAGTACCTATTACAAATGTGTAGTGAATTTCTAATTCATATTAGAATACGCCCGGTAAACCTTGTTTATTTGTCGAACTTGACGTTTTCATCAAATAATTAATTCCGCAAAGATGTTAAACAAAAAAAAAAATAAAACATTTACAAAGTCGCGAACAACATCTACTTTACCTTAAGCAACATATTCAAATAATATTATAAGTATTCATTAAGTTTAAATTATTGAAATTATTAATTCAAAAGATCGTTAATATTCTACAGACACTAATGAACTGTAATATTCACTTGATAAAATGTTCCAGCGTGCCTAAACTAGTGTGTCATTAATTCTCATTCGTTAGTCTTTATAATGAGTCAAAAAGACGACCTGTAGGTCGTCTTTTTGACTCATTATACTGTTTACTGTTAACAGTGTACTGTTTACTGGATCAACATGCTTTCATCATATCGGGCTATAATTATGTAAAAATTATAATTTGTGCATTCATCACACCAATTTAACCTGCCTAAGTTGGCATTGTGTTAAAACAAAGTAAGTATATAATTGATTATTATTATTATTTGTAATATTTTACTAAGTATTCCATGACCACTTGTCATTGATTCAGAGCTTTCGATTATGATAAAAAAAAAATCTATTCGTATAATTTAGTCTTCTAATTAATGTGCGTAATGTTATCGAATTGAACATTGTGTTTTTGTTACAAAGATATTACGCCATCATTGCGCATTAATAGTGGCCTGTTATGTAGTGTTATATACATGCAGAGTCTCTGACCATACCTTATTTAACTTTGTCACAAAGATCTATCGACAATCTGAAGGTTAGTTTCCTTCTTTATTTCCGAAGTGAAATAAATGTCTACTCATTCGTTGGGATATTAAACACCTCGCAAGTTAAAAATGGCCCATTGGGGGGGGGGGTGTGATAGGAGGGCAACGCATCTGCGCAACAATCATTCGAATGTCCATGGGCGTCGGTAGTCACTAAAAGGCGCCGATTTCTCGTTTGCTTATGCTATAAAAAAATATTAGTAAGAGGTAATGCCATGCTGTATTGCAACCGCAATAGGCCGCTGTATCTGGGGTGCTACATCTTGCTAGTTTGGTACCGCCGCGCCATAAAGCGTCAGCTATGCTATCGTGTTCCAGTTTGTGAGTATATCCTTTATACATAAAATTCTTGTGCCACAATGTTATTTATCGACTTGTACTACATTTTAAATGCATATTCAGTAGGTTTGATGATCGGCTGCTATCTATTTTTCTTACCCTTAAGTGATATGTGTTGTTCACACTTGACATTTTTTTATTTATTTCAATTTACGACAGAATAAATAATCTCTCGGGACAGCTTGCTAGCTCTTTGTTTTGTTGTTGTAGCTGCTAGTATTTATATATAGAAATAAAGTAAGTCGTCGTATTTTAGCGCCAGAGAAGTAGCTAGGTTCCTCTTGTGATTACACAAATGTCTCACGCAGCCTGAGTATTTGTGCGTTTCAATAATTGGCTTAAAACTTACATCAAATGTAACTTAAAAGTGCTTAAAATTCTTCCTGCAAATTTCAATATTATGTGAACACTTCAAGTGACTCTGGTTATTGCCGCAATTTCAATACTGCTTTTACACCATACCACATTACGTCTAATACACTGTGCTAATCCTACGCACACTTTTGGAAACCTTGACGTGGTGGTTGATTGGTTATTTTAAGATAATTTTACGGCATTTTGAATTGCCACCTAGTTGGATAGATATTATTAAGAATAAATCCCTCACAAAAGCGTGAAGTTATAGCTATTCTTTGACAGTTTGCGAGAGTCCAATTACGATGTAGATCTATATTCACATAGATTATAGATCTATATACAAACAAGAAGCACATGCACATGACAAAATAAAGTCAGATAAAATGAACATTTTTGGTATAATGTCTACTACTGGTCATATAAACCGTTATTATCTTCAGTAGGCACGATTATCACATTAAATTTTAATATTTAACAACGTTTGATAAGAGGCTGACTAAGTTAATAGTGATCACAAGACGTGGTCTTCAATTCAGTGCAGAGTATTTCTTTATCTGGCATTCGAGATATTTGCGAGCGTCACCCCAGATGCCAACGATAGATAGCTATTTCACGTGATCTATGTTACATGACAAGCAAATTCCATAACATTTTGGATGTGGATATACAGTTCACTAAGATAGTGTGATCCTTAACGTAATTGTTTAGGGCAATACCATAAACTTCGTCTTGAGGCAAGATATCATCTTTTTAGAGAGGTATGTACAATGCATTTCGTTTTTTTGTCAACTGTCACAGGAACACACGTTATTCGCAAGGGGTACGAAGCATTACTACTCTACTACTTTTAAAATACAGTAGAAAAACGATGTTAGAACACAATATGTCCTGATCATTATAAGTACTGTTATTGATAGGCATAAGTAGCTCACCTTTTTTTTTGGTGACGAATGGAAATGCCATTACGCGTGATACCTGGGAGCCCGGATAGACCTCAGGCCTATGTTGGACTCAGCAATTGGGTTGCAATACCCACTAAACCCCTACGGAAGCGTTCAGCCGCTATTAATGGGGGGTCCCGGATCTGCAGGCAACAGAACCCCTCCAACGACAGGCTGGCCACGGCCGAAAGGCCAGACTTCACCTCCTCGGGGACTGCCGGCTACGCTATGACAGTCCCCACGACGCCGTGTCTTAATGAAGTGGACCGGGTTCTCATCCCGGCCCGACACGGGTAAGTAGCTCACCAGGTTCAACTAAGCTTGAAGGTTTATAGGATACGTATTTTAACATACACCGTTTCTCTTTAAAGATAAGGTAGTAGCCAGATGGGAAGAAATTATCTCATCTCCTGCAGAATCGCTAACAATAAGTAATTACACTTTCCATATCGTAATGTTTGTATAGTTCTGAATTAAGATTGTTCTTGTACTACATTAAATTTAATATTTAGACATGTTAAAATTTGTTGAAATATTTTAGTTACAATATGCCCAGGGTCATTTCACGCACCTTCCTCGGTTACATCCGAACTACCACATAAAGTAGTGTTATTTGTGTAGTGGTGTATCTCCCTCGCACCTCGCAAGTTAATTTGAATATAGTCCTCGTGCCAAATGTTTGCAACACCTATCGCGTATCCAACAATGCTCATATGCCAGAAAATGACAGTCGTGACAATGCAAACATTCAGCTAAGTACGTACCAAGTGACCTCGCTTATAAGATTGTGTTACTCTCTTTCACCAAAAACATGTCTGTTAAGACATCTGGATGTTGTCAAACCGAACGACAAGCAACAACAAAACCCTCTACTTTCCGATATAAGTCTCGAGTATGTTCAATCCTTTGATGAAACATTTACCAGACGTTTGTAGTATTAAGCAAATAAAAATATATTCTATCACCCAAAATATTTTCATGTCACACTTCCATTTTATACATTTGTTTCTAGTTGCACGGTGTCCTATCAAATTTTACTCGACTACGTAAGAAATAATAGCCTCTCACCACAAGAAGATGTATGCAGAATATTCTATGACTAGTTAAGTCAGGAAGTCATTCGAAACACAAATAAACATTAAATAATATTAACATAGTACTTGTAATGTTTGCTGTTATATAAGCAACGCGATTGTAGTGTCTGAACCTGTGGGATACATGACTATTTCGTGGTCTAGTGGATCTAGTTTCTGGTCAAACCAAAAAAAGGGTCATTTGGTTTTTCTTATAGAAGAAGTTTAGACTTCTCCAAATAAGATTATAATAAAGGACTTTCTATCCAGTTGTATTGTTGTTCCTTACGCAACCAAAAACGGTTCCTTGTCATAAATAAATAAATTTAGGGGTGGTGTAAATTTAATAATCAATTTATTCTAACAAGTGTTCCATATCCGAAGTGTAAAAACGCCTGTCTGATTTCCGACTCGGACACAAGCGTAAGCAACTGATACCTACTCACGCGATCTAATTCCAGAACGAACATGTCTGGGGACTACCTTAACCTGGGCAAGGTCAACGTGAACAGCCCACCATGGTTAAAGCCTTGTCGCGGCGTTGGGGCTCAGTAGCCTGGGGTGATCCGAGACACCTTGGACGAAGCCAAATGAACCCAGGAGGAGGCGGCTCTTAGTAGCCCTCCTATAAGTAGAGGATACTAAAGAGCAGGAGGTGGTACCCCTCTTATAAGAAGAGAGAGCGCTGCTAGTTTTTCTCTTTTGTCCCCAAAAGAGCAAAAAGTAGCGGCACTTTCGCGCACGGGGCAAGGGATGAGGATGGGAACATCATCCCATTACACTGTCCCAAAGTCGGTGGGGTTGTCCCGCGGTGCAGCACAACCCCATTTGTGGAGCTGGCGTTGGCCTCTCCGGGGCTGACTTGCCGTTGAGGTGCCCTGATGATTTACTGTTCCGGGGCACCTCACCAAAGACGGCACTTGTCGCTTTCGCGGTGGTTTGTGTGGGTATCCGGCACTATATAATGTGCCTCAAGCCCCACACACCACGTGACTCCACCCAGGACCAGTGAAGGCGCGTAAATGCGTTTCCCCGCGTCAACAAGAAAAAAAAGGTCAACGGGACCTGACTAAGGTCATTGGAGTTAACTTTAGTCTGAGTCATGTGTCACGCCGGTGACAAGCGCTCTTCGAGTGCGAACGATCACGGAGCGATTAACTGGTGATTAACGCGTAACGTACGCTTTAATTTCTGTATGGCGATATGACTTATCGCGCTAATAAAAAAATACTTACGATTGTTGATACTTGCGTGACAGACATTCGAAGATAAATTGACATATGAATGAGAAACCAGACTTAAGTACAATTAGACTGGGAATCAGCATGTTGAAGCAAACGTGATCACGTTGGTATATCGTGATGATACTAATAAGATCTGTGTGGTTTTTTGGGCAAAAGCAGTATTTTAATGAGTATCGATGGCCATAAACATGAGCATGAATTAGGTTTACAGACGCATTGTCCGAAAAGTCACAGACCGCATGATACGCGTTAGCATACCTGTCACTGCAAATGCAGTCCTATTGGACTGACTTTATATATGTCTATCTTACCGTTGCTGATTGATAACTGGCCGAAACGACGAACTAAAGAAAAATAGAACGCCAGATTTGAATTTATAATAGTATTTGTGTGAGGGGACCTAGAGCTTTCTCTGTCGTAAATTTTCCCAAGAATGGAAACAAACGAAATTCGTGCGGTAATAATTTTACGTTTCATAAGGGAAAACAGCAACCTAGATTAAAGTCAAGCTAGACAGTGTCTTAGGTAATACTGCTCCTGCAGTACAATTCACACCTGGCTAACTGATTTCAAACGTGGGAGACAGAGCTGCGAAGAAGCCAACAGGTCTGGTCGTCCAAATGAAGTCACGAATCCGGACATGATCACAAAATTTTTTTTGATCATGTTCGATTTTGAATAATCAGCGCTAGAAGTTACGGAAGATAGCTGAGATGATAAGCATTTCCTTTGAACGCCTTTTTAACATTTAACACCAACATTTGCGAAGGAAAAAAACTTTGCGCTCGATGGGTGCCGCGTTTGCTCACTGTTAACCAAAAGCAACGTCGAGTGGATAATTCATCGGAGTGCTTAGCGCTGTTTAAGCGTGATACTAACGAGCTTTTGCGGCGTTACGTGACAGTAGGTAAAACATGGATACATCATTATACTCCTGAAACAAAAGAACAATGTAAGCAGTGGACTGAGAGCGGAAAACCTACGCCGAAGGAAGCAAAAATGTTTTGTCGGCCGGTAAAACGATGGCGACTGTTTTTTGGGATGCTCGAGGGATTTTTTTAGTGGATTACTTGCTAAGACAAAAACAATAAATGGAGAATATTATGCAAGCTTACGGCAAAATTTTTTTGAAGAAGTCCGAAGGAAACGGCCTCATTTAGCCAAAAAGAAAGTTTTATTCCACCACGACAACGCACCTTTGCACTTGTCAAGGGTTGCAGTTGCCAAACTCCATGAATTGCGGCTCGAATTGTTATCGCATCCTCTATGTTCCCCAGATCTGGCACCGTGCGACGTCCACTTACACCCGAATATCTAGAAATGGTTAGGTGACCGAAGATTTCCACCAAATGATGAACTCATTGTCGCCGTTGATGTGTATTTTCAGGGGTTAGAGAAAACATTTTATCAGACTAATGTAACGGGATTGGAGAAGAGCTGGACTACTTGCATCGAGGTGGAAGGAAACTACGTTGAAAAATAAAATTGTTTTAAATAGATTAATAAAGTTTTTCTTTGTCGTTTCGGACACTTATAAATCACCCCTGGTATGTATTGTACTAATATTATGAAGTCATCGTAGCTAGTGTCAACAGCGCAGTTTTTGTTTAGAACTATTGATCATCAGGTATCCCCTGATACTGATAGACAGACACCCAAAGGACCGACACCACTTCCACGGGAGGTCTGTTCGTCACACAACAACCCCATTAAATTCGGGACAGTACAAAGGTGTGCGAGCATCCTGACTTCTTGTCCTATATGCAAAAGCACATGTTCCTGCTATTTGGTCCGGTCTGCTTATTATAATAATGATAATAATGTCGCCTCTTTAGAGACTAGCCAACTGCGTAACACATTTTATAGTGTTCAAGCGTGTTTTTTTTTGTTTTTTTTTTAAGACTCGAACTCAGGGCCTCACAACTGTGGTTGAACATGGTTACCACGAAACCACGAGGCAGACAAAAGAGCTTCTTATAATTCCTATAAGAGGGATACAAAGAGCAGAATTCTCGTTTGAATTGGCTTCACCATAGGCTACTGAACCCCACCGTCAAGATATGGACGAACCGCGGACGAGAAACGGACCGACCGGTATTTGGTTGCATGGCCCACACGAGTTCAACTAGCCATTCTGATTATTGTAAGATAAAAGTGATCAAAAACTAATTTTATGCGAACATTCAGTGCATCGAGTAGGATAAGCTCTATAATTCAGAATAGAATTATGAAGCTTATCCTACTTAACGCACTTCAAAAATATCTTATCATTTCTAAAATTACTTTATCACTTTAACAAAATGTTCTATTTTGTTACAACATTGATGGTACGGATAGGTAGGTTACGTTAGATGTTTAGAGCGGAAAATTTTAATAATAATACACAATAAATTTGGGAAGAGGTAGTACCATGCATAGTGCATGACACTACATCCTCCTATGCCACGGAATTAGGCCGGCACGTCTTTAGAAGGCTCTAAATGCTCGTTTGCCTCCTATTCTAAAAAAAATGAAATTTGTGAGTGTGGATGTGTGTTTGTATGTTTTTACTCTTTCACCCAAAAACTATTGACCCGATTTGGATGAAACTTAGCACACATGAAATTTGTATTCTAGGATACCAAAAAACCTTTACTGTGTTCTTTTTTAACATATTTTTTTTATAACGAGCGATTTCTACCACATAGTCTTTGTAATGGACGGTGGCAATGTCTATTGTCGCTAACAGGTATAAATAGCATGAATATTATAAGTAACTTTATTTAAAGTCAATAAAAATGTTACGTATCTTTTATCTGTGTGAGGTATAATTTGTTTAAATATTTTAACACACAGTTACACCTGAGTTAACATATTGCACGATTCTTGATAACATTATCATAATGACCTTTACGTCATGTTACGTGGCTTCTAACGACTAATTTTACGAAATCATGTTTATGAATTACCTTGGTTATCTTTTCTTTTTTATAATTAAAATTCTAAATCTCAATCCATACCTAAACGGGCACACAATACAATCTTCGGACTTCTTTAGGCGATTAATGATTCATGAATCAATATTATATCAAATTTATATTCGCGTAGACTTGTTGTTTTTGGAATTTCAATAAATAACAAAGTTTTTACATTAAATTAAGAACTGTTATTGATTACCTATATTATCATACTATTTTTCTTCAAAATTTCTCTTGGATGAATGGGTTCTTCAAAATATTTTGTTTACCGGAAAAGTCATATTCCACCACAAGTTCGACACTTTCACGGACCTGTAAAGAACCGGCGTAACTTTAACTTAAAATTATGGTTCATATAAAATTACATTTTTTTATGAGGTGTGGCCAAACGAGCAGGTGGATAGTGACTAACGCCGCCCATTGATATTTGCAAGACTAGGCTTCTTGCAGATGCGTTGCCGGTCTTTAAGAAATATGAATGCTCTTTTCTTGAAGACCGGAGGAAATACCGAGGGAGGCAGCTGGTTCCACAGTACAGTTGTGCGCGGTAAGAAGTGGAGTTTTAACCGCACCGCTGTGGATTTACGGACATCGAGGTGGTGCACGTGGAACTTTGAGTACTGCAGCGGTGTTCGAAGATGGAATTCCGCTGCCAGCAGACCCCAGGATCAAACGAACCCAAGGAAACGAGTTGATATTGCGGGGCCCCTACCCACAGATGGGAGCAGTACTGCGTCGGAATTTTTAGGTGATATACGATTTAGGGGAAAAGCACTAAATTGGATCAAATCACTTGTAACTGACAGAAAGCCTAGTAGTATGCATGGTATGCATATGTAGTAGTAGTAGTAGTAGTAGTAGTAGTAGTAGTAGTAGTAGTAGTAGTAGTAGTAGTAGTAGCAGTAGTAGTAGCAGTAGCAGTAGCAGTAGCAGTAGCAGTAGCAGTAGCAGTAGCAGTAGCAGTAGCAGTAGCAGTAGCAGTAGCAGTAGCAGTAGCAAAATCTTAGTAGTAGATAAAAATTAAAATTAACAAATTGTGAAAAAGTTTGTAGTCGGAAAAATAATACGACTTTTCCAGTAATTTTCAATGCCATTCATCTTTTAAATTTCTTTTTTTTTTAAACACTAGTGTTTGACTAGGATCTATGCTTTGTGTCTGCGCCATCTATTATCTCGTTTATTCAACGCGTATCCCGAGTTCTTCTACTTGCCCCTAGAGGTCAATGCAATAATATTAATACATGAAATAATCAACGACCATTTCTAGTTAATATTTTGTGTCTTAAATTATTCTGTCAATAATTAATTATAAGAAATAATCGTAGAATGGCACTGGAAATAGAACCAATGTAACTGTTTAGTATATTTATATGTGCGTATCTAACTTTATAGACAGATGCGAAAGTTTCGTAAGACAATGACGTTTGTGGTTTCCGATCTGAGTGAAATCAGGCACAGGAACGTCAAATATTCGTGCGTTTTCCTGTGCACGAGGGTAGACATCGTCTAAACTCCAGATTTTTGATTAGATTTAAAACAATTTTGGGTACAATTTTCTGCCGACGTGTACTGGGAATCGAACCATCATTATCTGGGATTTTATGACGAATTGTAAAGCTTAACATAGCTACACATCTACTTAGTCTATTGCAAGGATTGCCTTTCCTGGATTTTTGAAACTAATTTTATCATCTTTTACATAACATTTCTTGCACAGAATTTGTAGATGTCTATAATTAGATAAAAGTTCTATAGTAATATATAGTATAGTATAGTAGTATTTCTACAGTATAGTAGGGCCTGGTAATTATAATAACAGTTAAACTAATAATTAAAAAATTGTCCTTTTGTCAACATACTGTTTTCCATATTTTTGTAGTATACAACGTATAGAGAGAGTAATTAATGTGGAGAAGGCAAGGCAGGTAGGGACTGGCGTGAAGATGTGTTGTTGTTATGCAGTCTGTAACCTATGGTTTGTAATGGTTTTTGTCAGTGATATAATTTTCATATACCACTTTTTATTTGTTGTTATAGCGGCGACAGGAATGGAAATTTCAACTGTCTAGCTACCACGCGTCATGAGATAGTCTGGTGGCACACAGACGGACAGTGGAGTCTTAATAATACGGTCTTGTTATTACACTTAGGATATGGGAATCCAAAAATGGACAGCTGAATAATTTTTTACTTAATACAATAAATATTGTTTATTTAAGTACGACGAATGCGAAATTTGAGAGTAGAGTGTTCCGCGCTTGGATAATTTTACTACATTACCTATTTTTCGTGTATTTCCGGCGTTTCTATGTATGTAGTGAACAAAACCTAATTTATTTTATATATTATATGAAATTAAATATATTCATATTTTATTTTATAAACTTGTGATCCTCCCCGTATTTGCCGGTGGTCTGTGAATAAATCGGGTTACCACCTTAATAAATGATACACTATAAGCTGCCATTCACAATTCCCCATTAGTGAAAACCGCATGAAAATCCGGAAGTACGTTTTAAAAAAATCGATCACATACAGAGAGAGTTTTGGGGACTTTGTATTATAATATGTGTCATAAATTTATAGTATTTTTATTTAATTACCTGTGTACCTACATCACCGCGCAATAGATAGTCTTTTTTATTTTTTTCCTCCGAACCATACCTCCGGCTATCTAATCTAGGGGATTTCACGAGGGCGCCAACTCATGAACAGAGCGACGGCAGTGTTTAAAAATTGGATCAAATGGCAACCTGATCTCTGTAACCCAGAAGGAAAACTAAGCCTAGATTAGGTCGAATTCGAATACACGAATCCGGGTTTCCTCACGATGTTTTCCTTCGCAGTGCGTACTTCAATTAGAAAAACTCTTTGGTATAAGAAGGCTACCGAGTGGGAGTCCGTAGCGCTAACCACTGCACCACTGAGGTTCTCAAACTTTTCTTGCTAACGTGGGGAAATGAATTTATGCGTCTTCACCGGCCCTGGGTGGGTTCCAGTAGCGTATGGTGCTCGAGGCACATTATAATGCCGAATACCCACAACAACCACAGCGAGTGCCAACAGTGCCGGATTTGATGTGGCGCACCGGAACTATTCTTCATCAGGGCACCTCGACGGCTAGTCAGTCCCCTGAGGGACCGACACCACCTCCACAGGGTTGCCGAGCACCACAGAACAATCCCACCAACTTTGGGACAGTACAATGGGGTCAGGTTCGCTCTTCCTGTTTGAATAAACAACGAGCGCCTGTTTCTCCTGCTCTTTAGTCCTCTCTTCTTAAAAGAGGGGTACAAAGAACAGCGACGACAAGGCTTTAACCACGGTGGGGGCAATATCTAGTCCGGGTTGGCTTTTTTGGTGTGTACTGATTGATGCCTATGCCCAGCAGTGGGGCGACGAAATGGCCCTGATTATGGTGACATTATAAAAATCAATCGCGGTTTTTATTCCAAATGTTACAGAGTATTTTTTTTTTTTCACCATATGGGTACTTTTTCCTCGTGGGACTATTTTAACACAGGCATTTGTAAAAGCTACTTCGTACTACTTCGTGACCGTGAATCTATTCGTTATGTATGAATGTAATTATTGGAACTATGGATGAGATGAAACACTTGATAATTTTTGTTTTGTGGCTTACAGAATTTACACAGCGTGTTGTAAAAAAGGCCTCATGTTGTCAATCTTAAGATTGACACAATACAATGTCGGTAGTACTTGATATTAGTAGTAGCAATGCAGAGTCTTTCATTATATTATAAGATGGCTGTTATTTGTTAAATGAAATATTAGTTAGATAACTCTATTATGTATATCACAAAAATGTAAATTAGACAAAAATTACACAAAGAAAGGGAAATGACAAATTATGTAAATAAATAACAGCTAGAATTTACCAAATTACTTCAATAAAATAACGCTGATTTATGATTTATTTTGTTAAAACTTTTACGTTGGATTTTTAGGAATCGCATTGTATTTATATTATACTTTTGTTTTATATTAATATCAAGTACTTCAATGAAATTAAAAAAAAAACATATTTTATACATTTTTAGTACTAAAAAAACAATAAGAAAGAACAATAATTGAAAATCGTGGTACCTTAGTTGTGTAAAACGTAAATTATTAAAATGTATCATTTATTTAAAAAAACTTACCAACATATATAAAAGCACGGTAACAACACCAACTAATGCCACATAATATCACAAACAAAAAGAAAACACTTGCAAAACGAGCAAGAGCCACGTTCAGTTCCATCGCTAGCGGAATTAATTGATAACAAAGGGCTACTGATACTACCACAGATTCGAGACTTGCGACCAGTACAATACTGTTACGGCATTTGATAATAATGGTTTATATTTATAGCAATTATTTTAATCCAAATCGTATCGTGAATGATTGCGATATTGTGCTCCTATGGCAGCAGCACCAACGCACTCATTATGGATTATGTTCAACGTCAACAAAGATTGTTTTGGTCAACTCACTTTTGTTGAAAATTAATGCAATAACAATGACAGTAGTGTCATTGTAATTGGGTTAAGCCAACAAGCCCATCCGCAGTCCTTTCAATCATGCGAAAATCATTATGTACAAGTTTAGAGTGTTATATTATAATTTTTTTGCTCTATGCTGACGGAAGTCCAGTACATCTTCATGGGACATACTGTAGACCACCTTAGGCGACGGTCTAAGTGATATTGTGGTCGGTAGGGGGACGGACCCACGATCTCCTATCCCACAGATGTATTCTGATTGATGATTATAGACCATTTCTTATAAAGCTTGTAGCTTTTGTGTTATATATATGTAGTTATATATTTTTTAGATAAACTCATTGTATTGATTTAATGATTCTAACATTATAAAATTACCAGTATGTATTTATATAACCATGGGACGGTGAAATCATTGTGATATTTAATAATTTATGTAATTGTTAATTGTATTTATTTTAACAATTATTTTTGTTAAATTAAACTATAATGAGATATTTCAATGATCAAATCTAAAAATATTTACTTTTTTGCTTACCTTCAATGGTTAATTGTAGTTGTTTTAAATTGTTTAGTTATATCATAACATCTTAATATGTACCTACTATTGCAAAAGTAAATGATTGACTGATTGATGAGTTTAACAAATAGGTATACTGTAAATTTATAAATCAAAGGACATGTCGTGATGTATCAAATTTATATAATGCGGATATTTTCATTTAAGTAATCTTTTTTAACTAACCTGATGTTAAATAAACATTTATTTTGTATTTGGGAATTTCTAGAAAAAGCGCCATCTATGTTGTAACAAATAAGTTGCTACGTCAGCTAGTAGCTGTAATGTTATAGGAATCGTGAGCGAAATACAGAGGCGTTAGTTGAATGTTGGAAGACTTGTTAAATTTAGACAGTAAATGAAATAATGCCGATGACATTAATACGCAAACCAAATGTAGACCAAGCATTGGTAATGAATATAAGATCAGACAATTCTGTGCTACCTAGTTGCAAGTTTACTAATAGTAATATTACTCCGTAAAGTGCAGGTTTTATCCACTAGTTGGCGTAAAAGTCTCGTCTAGTTAATCTTGCCACGCTTAATAAAATTGTAATTTTTATGTAATTTATATATACACATTCAAGACTAATGTCATTATTTTTCTAATTAGGCGTATAACATTGTAACATAAATAAATGTATACCTACTATTTTCATGAATAAATATTGAATCAAGAATATAAATAAATAAGTTAAATACTTATATGCCTACAGTTGAAACAAAATAATTTTAAATTGTAGTTCTATTAGTGTTCTTTGTTTTATCACAAACCAAGTGGTAAGGTGAGATTATGTGTGACGTATACGTTTCATAAGACTATCTATAGAACTGAAAACTTACCGAATATTTCACAACAGTACAGGCACATGCATGATATTACATACACCACGAGTAATAGCATAAAAGGCGCGAATAAAACGAAGATATCCATTGTTTTAGAACGTTAGCTTTGTTAAATTAATAGTTATTGGTTAAGTACTGTGTTCCTGTATCGAAAAAATTAGTACGCAGAAAGATAGTGGCTATCAAAACAAGCGGATTCGATAAAGGCATAATTACATAAATTTACGTTACAAACAAAGTTGCAAATTGCAATAACGCGAAAGTGACCAGATCTTTTCGCGTCGCGGATAGAGGTATTTCTTATAAAAAACGAACTATGACTAGCAATATGACGAGACGTTATCGCATCTAATTATATTATACATTATAATAGACACAGACAAAGTAAAAACCGGCCAAGTGCGAGTCGGACGCCGGGTTCTGTACCATTGCCTATAAAAAAAATAAAACGGCAAAAAAGTCGAAGTTGTATGAGATAGTATTTGTTGTTGGTGCGGCAACAGAAATACGCCACAAATAAAAATTTCCATTGTCAAGGTATTGCGTTTCAAATACGGCGTGGTGGCAGATAGCCGGACAAATAGACAATGAAGTCTTAGAAATAGGGTCTGTTCCTTCCCTCTGGGTGCGGAACCCTTTTTCTATATTTAAGCGGGGAACTATCGCGAGTGCCGCCATTTATGAGGTGCCCTGTAAATGGAAATCATCAGGGCACCTCGACGGCTAGTCTGTCCCCTAAGGTACCAACGCCACCTCCACAGAAGGGGTCGTCCCACACCTCTGGATAACCCTGCCAACATTGAGACAGGGTAATGAGGGGAGGTTCCCATCCTCGCCCCTTGCCCCGTGCCCAAAATCACCAAATCCTCTTGCTCTTCTTATAAGAGGGGTACAAATAGTAGCCCATTCGGTTCAATTTACTAAGCTCAACCGTGACAGTTCACCCAGGTTCTGAGCTCCACCGCCAGGACAAGGGTTGAACCGTGGCGGGGAGGGTGAAGACCCCTTTTTCTTGTTGACGCGAGGAAACGCATTTACGCGCCTCCACTTGCCCTTGGTCCACGAGTGCCATTAGTGCCGCCTTCGGTGAGGTGCCCTGGAACAACAGATACAGGTCGACGGCTAGTCAGACCCCTAAGCGCTCGACGCCACCTCCCCCGTCCACGAAAGCACCTCCTCTTGCTCCTTTATCACCTCTTAATATAAGAGGGGTACAAATAGTAGCCCACACGGTTCTATTTGCTTCGCCCTAAGTGTATTGACCCAGGTTCTGATCCCCTAAGACAGTTTGAATATCAGCTATACAGTGGACTACAGTGCTTTTATGTCATTTATATTGATATGTATAATAATTAGTATGTAAAGTGTGTTACAAAACTGGACTTCTCAGAATAGGCACAGCCCTGAATTTATTTACCTACTCCAAAGCAAAAACTTTTAGTACTTACCGAAAATCTTGCAGACAAACCTATGGATCACAACATCACAAATATACAAGTAAGTAAGAATCGACATCAATATTATTATAAATACAAGCAAGAAGCACATATCTTTTACTTGTAAAAACATTTTTATCGCTCCAAATACATGCGAAAACTAAACAGAAGTGAAGTTGGCAACTATACTACATCTATGGAGCTTGGATTACAGTATTATATTCTGTATTACTCTAATAATAAAGTTAGAGATCGCTTAGTCAAAGTTTAAATATAATTTTTATACAGTTGTAAGGCTGGGCTCACACTAATCCGGAGATTCATAGTTCGATACGTGCATATTGATTTGATATATAAAAAATCAACAAGCATATTGAGCGAACTTAACTGATTCCATATTTTTCCAGATTATGAATTACTCTACAACAAACAGTAGAAGAAATAAACAAATTAAGAAATATACAATTTTTTTGTGTAATAGAATATTTTAACAAATAAACTTTAAAACTATTTTTTTTTCCAAAATGTAAATGTAGTTTCTTTTTTCAATAATAACGTTTTGATGCAAATGCTGAGAAACGAAACGCGTTCTCGGGGATGATATTTATTAGCTGTCCCACAGACGTTGTCCTGACACAATTGCCGCATTTGTTACTATATTAACGTGAAATGCGTCAAGGACCGAGATTACTCTTAAAGATTAAGTTTTTCCATCCTGTTTTTAAGTATTTCCGTATCATTTTTCGAACATATACCAACATACAAACTACGACCTTGTCATAACGAATGCCAATATGCTTATCAAATTTAAATGAAGATATCTTGGGGACAGTCCACCTTCTTCTTACACAATTATACAAGTTTTCAAATTCAAATTTCTCAAGCTTAGGGGGGCAAGTGAAAATTCTGAGTCCTTTACGACTACCGACCCCCATGAACATTCACATAAGCATGGGAGCGAGAGGTACCTCCCCGTTCGTGCCGGTCAAATTCCGTTGCATAGGAGAATGTAGTATCATGCACTATGCATGGCACTACCACTTCCAAATTTTTTTTTGGTATGACATATGGGAAACATGCAGGTATTAATCTACGGAACTATATAAAGGAAATTGCGTGTGTATGAGTCGGCCTTATTATTTTTATTATACTCTATGAAAAGTAGTGTCCAATAGAATAACAACTTTATTTTAAAGGCATAGAGTACAAATTTGTTTCAAAAATATTTAAAGATTAAAGCATTTCATATAACAGATTATTATATTATGATAGCTTATCTCTTGTCTAAGATGTCACAATCACCAGCCTCGACGGGTACATCTTAAAGATATTTTATAAGAAAGGTGTTTGTGACAATCGGTGTGGCAGAGTTCTTCATATCTGGTTATTAACTAATCGGGATTATGAGATGGAAAATATGTTTGTTATACATTGTCAATATTATACTTACGATATAAAATTGTCAATGGCGTCTTCCTTACTACGCGTGCTTGGTAATATATCTCACAGAATAGACAACCGAGTAGTAGATGTGACATGTTGAATTAGCCTTAAAAATAGATTAAACAAATATATCGATAACGTGAGCCTATTTTAAAATAAAAAAGATTTTGAAGAGAAAAAAAAAATCATTTCCTTTAAAAAAAACGGAGACAAATCCGCCACTATTGTGATGTTTCTAAAAAAATACCAAGATATTCGTGGTGGTAATATTGTGACTTTTTTAATTTAAGGGTGGTCCAGTGTGTGACTAGTATGATATCAGCCATCTTGATATTCTCTAAAAGATACGTAATATGAAATCTTAATATATAAAATCTAATGTCTCGGTGTTTGTTCACGATAATCTCAGAAGTTTCTGAACCGATTTTGATGAAATAAATTGCATGCCAAATTTCATCCGATCATAACAGCAACAGCAAGCCGGAGTCAAGTAAGACCGTAGTGTGTTATAAAAATTACAATAAAACTAGTGTTACGGATTTTATCAGAAGCTTTTCAGAAGCTTTACAGCTACCATGGTCACGGGTGACCATGGTTGCTGTAAAGCTTCTGAAACGTCGTGCTACATAAATAATTAAATATACCGCGATAAAATCCGTAAAAGTAATTTTATTGTAATGACAAACATTCGGGTAAATTTAAGACATCAATTATTAATATGTAAAGATGGTCTCTTAATTTAGGACTGGTCCGCAAGTTTTCGGTGGCTCAACGGACTATGGCACGTGCTATGTTGGGTGTTTCTTTGTCGAGTTAGGTTCTGGAGTGGAGGCCGCGTTTAGGAAAACGAAGTGTTTGTCGGCCGTTCCCCAGATGGGAAGATGATCTCCGTGCAGTAACCGGTCCGGGATGGATGCGAGTAGCAGGAGATTAGTCGTCTTGGCGTTCATTGGGGGAAGCGTATGTCCAGCAGTGGACCGATAGGGGCTGATAATTAATAGATAATTGTTATTCAGGATGATAATCATTTCATTTATAAAGTTACGTTTTAAATTACCAGGATCTCATGGGAGCAGAACAGGTTCACGGTAACAAATTCACACCTACACGGCAGGTACAGTCAGAATGCGCTTGGATAAATTCAGTCAATATTAATATAATCATTATCAATATAAAATTCAATAATTCAATATTAATAATCATCAGTATAAAAGTGAATATTGTCATGCACATAGGGGATATTTATGAACAAAATGTGTAAATCCCTTATGTTAAGGAGTGGACGAATCATCCTGGCTCTGTGAGATAGATCGAAAGGGGTCCCTTTCATTCATTCACCTCACAGCTCTTTTAACAAGCCACGGTTGCATCGGCATTTATTAATTTAAGGATATTGTAGGCAGCGGACAAGATTGAAACGTACTCTACAAATTACATATCTTCGCCCCCCCCTCCCCCCATTAGGTCTACTAGTATGGTGGTATTGGCGTAATTTTTGATATGTGCCTATTTCTAAAATGAAAAACCTGTATTAAAGAGGGCTTTTCGTTACAGGTACTAGACAATGGAAATATATTTAAGGATTTTTGTATATATAAGTAATCTTATATATTTAAGGCGGAATTCGAACCCGAGACCTTTAGCGTAACACGAGGTCTAACCGCCTCGTTACCAACTGAGCCAGCCAGTCGTTAATTTTTACTAGTATGACATGTAGAACGCATTCTATAAATATAGAATGCGTTTTACATGTAAATGGCTAGTTCTAGATTTAGCACTGCTGTCATAACATATCTGCTGTCATAACATATCTGCTGTCATAACATATCTGCTGTCTCTACGTGCGACAACATGTTCGTCGTCAGATTTATGTGCAATTGTTCTGCGTGACGTTTTTTATTCTAATTACTGGCTGCAAGCTTCTGTGGGTATGTTCTGCATTCCAATTAATTTTTGAATAATATACATGTGCTTGCGCCCGTGCTCCTCGGGGTTGGACTACTACTACTAGTGCTGGTCATCTTTTAGCCGCATTATTGCGGATTTGCCATCGTGGCTTATCGGCTCAGGGGGGGAATGAAGGAAATTGGTAAGTGGCGATTTGGATGTGTCATGCACGTGTGATCCTCGTCTGGATTGCTGGACACGCAGCCCCTAGTCCCCTTGGTGGATCACGGTAGGAGGGGGGGGGGGATTGTTCACGCGGATACGGTCACCGTCAGGTAGTCGCACATGCAGCGGGGCATTGTATGCCATATTAAACATAGCGCTGGGCCTGGGAGGTTAGCGCGTACCATGTGGGGGCGGCATAAGTGAGGCGTGACCGGATATAATTCTTGTGAATCCCTAGTTTCCCCCAGCAAAGGCTGTTCTCGCCTGGTTGACCGATGGCCTTCGCCGGGGAGTGCCTCCGCTCTACCGCTACCCGGAAAGTCCTACCTTCCAAGAATGACGCCAGTAGTCTCACAAGCGTCAGCGGGATGACGGCGTCCACCAACTTGTACAGGAGCCCCCGGTGCCACGCCCTGTCGAAGGCCTTCTCCATATCCTGAAAGACCGCGACAGATTATCTCCCCTTGTTCAGCTCCACAGACAAGTGGAGGATCACCCGCATCAGTTGCAACGTGGTCGAGTGGCCGATCCTAAAGCCGAACTGTTCAACCCTTATGGGAATATACAGCCTCAGCCACCGAAGCAGCTGCCTCTCAAACAACTTGGCGATGTGCGACAGCAGCGTTATCGGCCGGGGAAGCTTCGGGGCTTGCCTGACTTCGGCAGAACGGCGATGACCCACCCCTCTTTCCATGTCTTCGGAAAGTGGGCCGTCTGAAAATGCCATTAGCGATCTGTGTGAGAGCCACGGCTACACGCCTAGGCATCATCACCAGCCCTGTGTATGGGATATCGTCGGGGCCTGGAGCTTCGCGCCTCGAGAGGCGAAGTGCGACTTTCCGCAGCTCAGAGGGGGAGATAAAATCCGTCCCACTGAGTGGCGGAGTCGGGCTCTGAAGGAGATCTCGAATACGGCACTCCACCTGCTCGTGGTGCTCTGCGGATGATGGCGACGCTGGGTGTGCTGAGAACTGTGTGTGTAGATTTGATGCGAGCACTTCGGCCTGACTCTCGTACCTGAGCTCCGTAGTGTTCGGCGCCTGTGGTGTCTAGGAGTGGACTGGTGGTGATTTTTGGCCTCGTGAGACGTCTGATTAGGGCGTGCAGGTTAGTGTCGTTTTCGCCGGCATGGAAAATTGTACCCTCCCAGCCTGCTCCACGACACTCCCTCGCCTTCACAGACAGTTCCTTGGCTAACTTGTTGAGTTGTGCCTTGATCCTCGGACAGCGGGTGTGGGCCCAGAGTTTCCTCATCTGTAGTTTCCTCTGCAGGTCCAACAGTAGGTCCGGGGGGAGCTCACTCCGCCGGCGCACTGTCACCGGTACAACGGTGGTTGCCGCCGCCCGCGCATCTTGGATTTTTTCTTGAAGCGGCGTGCGGCAGCCTCCACCTCGTCTGGGGTAGACAGCTGCCCGGCGATTGTGAAGTCGACTAGGCTATCCTGATAGACGGCCAAGTCGATCCTCTCTCTGGTCCGCACTCCTTCCCTGAAGAATTGCTCCGGGGTTCAAGTGTGACGAGGATGGGTACATGTTGTGTGTCGAGGTCTTAAAGGTCCTTGATGTTGATTGTGGCCTTGAGTTTCTGGTGTATGGCGATGTCCAAGACGTCCGGGGTGAGTAGGGGATCCGTAGGCACGTAGGTAGGACATAGACGCCCTTGCACCGTGTAGCCACGCTCTTCCAAATTCTCCTATAGCCTGAAGCCAGCATTGTTCGTGACGGCCGATCCCCAAGTTGGATACCTGGATTTCAGGTCAACAACGAACAACACTTGGCCCCTGTCCCCCAGCATGTTGTGGACATCACGTAGGTCAAAGCTGTTCCCGGGATGTCTGTACGCCGCGTAGATCCTGAGTCCCTCCATCGCCATGTGAACGACTATTCCAGTCGAGCCCATTTCGGTGAAGGGACCCTATCTCAGCTTGTCAGGGACGACGTCCTGCCGAACAATCACGGCCGTACTTCTTACGGTCTGCCGCTCGGCGACTCCTTATCCCTCCGATACGCGACGTAGTTCGGTAGTTCGGGGACGGAAGAAGCAAATCTTTTAGTACGAGGCAATGCCATGATGCATCGCAGCGGAATTGGCTGGCACGACCGGGGAGGTACCTCTCGCTCATATAATACCGCCGTAAAATCACATCTCACGGTGTCACTTTTCGTGAGATTTGTAAGTAGGGTCCATTGGAGGGGAGGAGGAAAGGATGTAAACGTCGGATGTTCTAGAGCGTCAGTAGTCGTACAAAGACTTGCCCGCGTATACTATAAAGAAACGATACTTACAAATTTTCAGATATATTCTAATTAATTTTCGCCATTCGGTTTTTACAAGTTTAAAAATCCATTATATGTTGGATGCGATCTTATCATAACGTGATTTGCTAGATGTGATTCGAATACGATCCTGTAGAGGACAAATTAAGTTAATATCTTGCTACGAGTATTACTTTTTTATTGTTTCGGGGTTAAATGTATAATTTATGTAATGCCACATGTAGTGTAAATAGGACTCAAGACGCGGATGAACCGAATACCAAATAAAACCTCCTGGGCGATACCACCTACGAAGGTGTCCGCATCTGTCAGCAACAGGGATGAAGGACCCCGGGGTCTCTATGGCAATGATAATAAAAGTTGCATTAGCTATTACAAACATTCTTCGTTCGGAATACATCCCACCTATCTGCGGGGAAGTTAGCCCCAAACCTAGTCTCGTTACCAAGTGAGCACTTATAGCAATTCCGATGATGAAGTGTTGGGCTCCTCTTCGCTACCGCAGCACACGTTCAGGTCCGAAAAAAAGTCAAAATCAGCAACAGGGGATGTCCGCCACTAGTCAGTCCTTCATAAGAGAGCGGACTCCTTTAAAAAGAAGGATCCGACAACTTGAAACTATAATGTGGTAACTTTCGCCCGACTTTGGCTTCGAGGGCAGCTCGGGCGTGGTAAGTAAAAAGGCCTTGGCGCCTGACCTGACGAGAATGAATAGCTCGTAGAGAGGATCATGAACGGGGCTGTACCCCCTTCACCCTCATACGGGTTACCTTTCTCGATAGCGTCTTTGAGCAGACAATTTTTTAATGGGGACCACCGACGCTATAGATATCAACGCAATTCTTCAACAGACGTGTTATCCTCCTTCCCTCTTCCCCTCCAATGAGCCACCGGAAACATACAAAACGCACCACACTTTGCGACGGTATCACGTGAGTGCGAGGTACACACCTTCCCGGTCGTGCCGGCAAAATGCGAACTTTTTTATCAGACTGTAAATATGACTAGAAACCTACTTTACGGCTTTTATCGCGTTTCGTAAGCTTGACAGCAACCATGGCCGAGGATGTAGTAAACACGCGGGAGTATGCCTGCCCACCAGTGGACCACCAGGTGCTTACAAATTGCACGAAACGCAACACCGAAGATGTCGCTTTACGACGGTATCTTTGAGCTAGAGATACCCCCCCCCCCCC
>JAFELO010000121.1:1290225-1310591 GCA_017140195.1 Eumaeus atala
CAAATTAAAGCATTTTAACATTGATAAAGATTTTTCGAAACATAAGGTATGAATCATGACGTCGGCAAGAAATCATGAACTCACCCTTTTATATTGTAACAAGGAAAGGTTCGTGCACATTTTGTCACGAATATATAGGTTCCCGGCGGAAAGGAAGAAACTATTTAATTAGGATGGCAGATAGCATCAGCCATCCCAAATATATCCGACCCCAACATCGCAAAAGGGAAAAGAGTGACATTTCTTTAACACAGAGCACACCCTCAGCCTTAAAGTCAAAGATGACATTTATAATATGTTTGAATTGCAAAAATATAATAACTACAGGGAAAAAAAACCATTTCCGTTTATGCCATAAAAAAACACAGTTCCCATGATAGTGATGAAAGTAGTATATTATTCATATTCAAAAGTGTGGTTCAAGTATCAGGTATAAAATATTCGAGTTATTATATATTAAATGGATAAAACAAAACAATTATTTGATAAGAATACACCTATCCAATCGATTGCGGAGATTTAAGGACAATGAGATTACAAGCGAAGTTAAATTGATAACTATCTGCATCGTAATTCAATTAATTTAATTATATTCATACTTAATACAATATTTAATAACTTTTTCATAATTGGGTTCGAAAAAGAAGGAGATTCTTTGCTGTATGATATCGCACTGTGTTGTTTGTTTCTTTTTACAGAATAGGGGGCAAACGCACAATCGGAGCATAATCATTACGTCTATGCGTTGCCCACTTTGCCCCTGCATGCAGCTTGACACTATCACCTGTTAAAATGATTACATTAAGTATGTTCACCGATTTATCCGACAAGTGGTACCGGATTTTTTGTTGTTCGATAGAGATATAATAAACCAATTGAGGATTGATTATGGGTAGCTTGACGTTTCTTCCCTATACCTTCCAATTTTATTTGCCCATCTGCCTATGACGGTGCAATTAAGACTATAAAGTAATAATCAACGTTCAACCAGCGTTGAATGCAAAGACATTTTTACAAGTGAACCACTTGATCGAAGCGAGTTAATACAAATCGCCCCAAGGGAAAATTCTTAAAATACTTTTATGATATTCCATAGAGTTACTTTGTAATCACTTTATATTGAGATTCTTAAACCAGTATTTTTGTTATTAAGATTGAACTGTTTACTTGTAAAACGTTTCTTCTTTTTAAAAAAATTAAACATCTTATGACTATTTAAAGCTAGAATGATATGCTACTGACAATGGCACTGGCATTACTTAGACAGTTTATTAGTGGTAAGCTAAGAAAAACTCGACGACTGGCTATCGCAGTGGTGACATAACACGGATATTGCGTCGGAGCTCGTGGGTTCGAATATTAAATATATTTCCGTTGTCTAGTACCTAAAACACAAGTCATTTTGGTACTTAGCACAGGGCTTAGGCTAATGTAGTCTGATAAGTCTACAGGTATGATTATATTATAAACTTCCATATTCGATTTAGAATTTAAAATTACTCATTACACTGTTACACATTTCATTATGCAAATTAGGTATTTAGTAACACGTGTAACTGCTTTTCGAGCTTTGTCAGATATTAATGTCATATTTCAGATAAAATATACCTAACCATTTAGTACTTATTTAACCACGAAATGTAGGAATTTCCTCATCGATGTGTTTTGGTGACACCAGACAAACAGCAAGAGTCGTGTGTTTGAACCCATGCAGATCATGGTTTGAATGGAGCGTACGTGTGTTTAGACTAAAAATCATTGTGTAACCATTAATGAAATATGTAATATGCGTTGTTACGTCCTCTGTGTTGTAAAATGTATAAAATTTGGCCTAATATGCAAATATGTCTTATACTTATACAGGCTGACTGTATGTGGTGCAGTTAAATATATATATATAGGCCTGTCTATGGTTTCCCTTCTGTACCTTTATTATCTCTATGGGCCTGGCACAATCGATGACGCGACTGCTCTATGCGTGGCAATGGCCTATAATGGCCATAAGTGTCCTAATATTATATAAGCGCCTAACATCAATTTGTTCAATAATTTGCAGGACATTTTGGTCAAAACGGTACTTATCTTATTACATAATTCGGGTGAGAATCGAGTAACGAATACCCGAGTTATAATAAAGCTGCAAATTTTGCATGCATGAGTAAATCGGGTTACTGTGACATGGAGCGGATTGTATTTTTTTTTTTTTGTAAAAAAACGTTTGAATTCAGAACTTCCATTCAATTTCACAGATAAGCCTATTAAGAGAAAACGTTAAAGTCAAAGATTATTAAAACAAAAAAGGTTTATTATATAAAGATTTATACAAGTTGTAAGTGCTTACAACGGATACTAATTTTGTAATAGTACAATTTACTTAATTACATTGAGATAGTGTGAGACATTAGAAACTGAACGAACTTTAATTTGGAACATAATAATAACAGTTAAGCTTTATAGGTATTTTGTCCCAAATGGTCTTCTCCCAACGACTATTACATTAGCAATATAATTTTATTTCGGTCTTTCGGCCCAATGGCGTCGTAAGCGTTAGGTATTAAACTAATAAATTAGTGTTATTGCGTTGAATATTACTTGTAATCGTCGGGACAAGAGTTGGTCGACCTTCCCACAAGACCGCAAGAACTATGTCTGAAATTATGCGTACGTACGTTATTTGTGTTCATGTAACAGGGAATTTCTTGTGTTGATGTTTTTAAAATGAGCTGTGTTACGATATGCTTGCGTGTATGCATTGCTGTAGTGAGTGTAAAAATGAGTAATTGCATGCTCCGTGAGCCTGGAGTGGCAGGTGAAAGGTTAACAAAGCAGATATACAATGCGAATGTGGAAGGATGTAGGTACCGGGGAGGGCCAAGACTGACATACCATGATCAGATTGGTTGGGTACTGCCCGAAGGCGATATCAAGAGTCTTTGCAACCTGCGTGTCTGTATGAAGAGAGTAAGGAATGTGGAGGAGACAGGGTAGGTATGCAAGGATCGTGATGTGTGCCACACCACTGCGTTCTTTCTCACTCGTCTCCTTTTTATAGTATAGGGTTGCAAAGGAGCAATCAGAGCCTTTTACGACGACCGACGCCCGTGTACATCCATATAATTACAATACCGATGAGCTGCCATCCTTTACTCCTCCCCCCCGGTAGGGCCACCGACTCTTCACAAACCACACGAATCGCGACACCGAAGATTTCACTTTACGGCGCTATCGTGTTAGCAAGTGGTACCTTGCTGGTCGTGCCGGCCCAATTCCGCTGCGATGCAGCACGGCACTACCTCTTACTAAAATGTGTTGTGCTGTTGTGTAATGTTTATATTGCTCAGATATATATAAGCCATATTATTAGCTTACTTAGGAAGAAAGTTTAATATGGAATAAGTAGCTCCTATGTACCGGCATGCTTTAGGTATGTAAATTTCTACTGTGTTTTGTGTACACGAATTATTAAATAAATATAATTATTTATCGTATAAAAAATGAGTTGAATTGAGTGTGGTAGAAAATATGAATATTATTATGGGCGTTTGCGGCATCCGCTAGCTCAATAACTATATTATATCATCTTCATCGTCATTATCAGCTCTTATCGGTCCACTGCTGGACATAGGCCTCTTTCCATGAACGCCAAGACGAGCAATCTCCTGCTGCTCGCATCCATCCCGGACCGGCTACTGCACGGAGATCATCCTCCCACCTGGTGACCGGTCGACCAACAGTTCGTTTTCCTAAACGCGGCCCCTACCCCAGAACCTTAATGGCCCATCTGCCATCTGTTCTTCTTTCTTCTTCTATTAAATATAATTTTAAAACATAGGAGGTCTAATCTAATCTAAAATTTAAATCCTTCATTTGAGTGGATGTCTGTAGGCGTATGCTTACAATGACCAAAAATGGTCCAAAGCTTTTAAACAATCCGGGAACCCAAGGAAAAATATCTGTCGTAGTCGCACTATACACATCGCGGTATGTTGTTGTGATTATTTTAACACTTGAGGTGTTGCTTGAGGTGACAACAACAATGGCGTCGATTGTCGAATTCAAAGCAATCAAAAATGTATGCCCAGATAAGTTCGAAGGTTTAGGCGGGAACATTTACCTTCGTGGTTAGGGATTTTTTTTTTATTTGCACTCAAAACACTTTGCTTAATTTCACACTGGTATCGATCAGTATCACTGTCAAAATCAGGTTATTTAATAAGGCTAAACGTAAACAGGTACATTTGTGAACTCTGTCTCGCAGTGATAATTCGGCTAAACGTTGGCCCGCTAGAAAACAAAACGACACTGTTTTTGAAAATGGCTAGCCGTTATGTTATACGGCGATAAGACACATTAATAGTTTGCGCAGTAAATCCTGAATAAAGCGGGCCCCTTATAAAGATTTAAGGAGATTAATAATATAATAAAACTTCTTAGAGCTTCATGCAAGTTTCTCTTTAATTGTATATGCATTGTAGTAAAATGTGTGATGCTAGTTGTAACTTTTAATCATATCTTCAATCCACTGGAAGTGGGAGTACATGTCGATGAACCTAGCAGGAGCTGAGCAGCCGGGACCTTGGACGCCGTAGCCTATCTGAAAAAAATGTGACAACCTTTATTAAAGGGAAAGAAGCAGTCGTATAGTTATGTGAGAGAGACGTGCCAGGCTGTCAGGCGCAATCCGCTGCAGAGCCACGACCGTGTAAATAGTTTAGCCATGCATTGCAGCTAAATTGTGTATGTACGACAAACAAGTAAATTTTTACTCACAGATTAAAAAAATATAGTTATTCTTGTTTATGCGGGCTAGTGGCCCATTAATGAGGGCAATGCATCTGTGTAAGTATATATTAATGGACGTGGATAGTCACCAAATTGATAATATTTCTCGTTTTTCCTAACTGTGCTATATAAAACAGCTTGAAGTAACGGCAAAATATTTACACGTTTTGTGTGGTGATGATTCGGGAGGTCTTTTGAGATGAGGTGAAGTCAATGCGCCCACAAAATAATCTTCTGCATATCGATTGGTAGTCATAAGCTAGTCACCAAATGGTTCCGACTGCTCTTCAAGTAAGGGCTTCCCTAAGAAGAGTAGACTAAAGGGTAGGAGAAGGAGGCGCTCTTTGTGCTCCTCTTATAAGTACCCTCTTCTCGTAAGAGGGCGCTTTGCGCAGGGGTCTACGGGTAATAATCAGAATCTCACCCCATTGCATAATCCCAAAGGTTGTGAGGTTGCGCGGTGTCACGCGACGACTGGATGTTTAGTCGGTAGTCCTTTAGGGGACTGATTAGCCGTCGAGGCGCACAGATTATTTACAGTTACGGGGCACGTGCCAATGGCGGCACTGATGGCACTCGTGGCAGTTTTAGTGGGTATCCTGAACTACAATGTGCTCCGAGCCCCACACACCACTAGGCGTCGTTTTCTATCGTCAAATAAATGAACCACAATACGTATGTACCTAGAGTAAAATTACAGCTATACTGTCTGCTATAGCTGAGGTGAAGGATAACTATGCGGATATTTCTGTACGTCGGTAGTCATCAAAAGCCCCTGAGTTCTCGTTTGTAATAACAACATAATTAAAAAAACGTCGGCGCAGCATTTGTGTCTCCTTCACCTCTGATCGTGTCCCCCTTATGCGGTACAAGAAAACGCTACAAATGACCACGTACTAAACGCCAGTAGCCAGTCGAGTTGGTCGCCAGTACCATACCGTTATCCCACTCACAGTGGCCCTTGTTACTGCGAGAGTAGGCGCAGATATAGGTTTGCGAGTCCTCTCCTGATCTGAACTGGAAATATCATAAAGCATAAAAATAAAAGTGTACAAGAAAATTACATACTTTACTTAGGGTCTGTTCGAAACGTAAACATTATAATTTTTTGTATTATAGAGCTATGTCTATTTTAAATAGGTAGATTCTATTGAACTCACGACACTGTAACCGACTTCACCAACTTTGACACCCGTGTTGACAGATGACGCGACTACCGGCGCCCTTAAAGCAGCCAGCATATGTAGATGTTTTGTCCCCCTTCCATTCACGAAAGGCTTTTCACTTGCGGCTTGCGGTGTAATTATGTGAGCGAGAGGTACTCCGGTCATGCCAGCCCAATCCAACTAAAACCGCATGGATTTCACTATACTATAAATCAATAAAATCACGTAAGATGAACGATGCTCTCTCGGTCCCAACCAATCTGGACCAACAGACAAAAAACGTAATACAACATGTCATTCACATAGAATACTTACTCCAACACGATCGTAGAACTCATGACAGAGGGTATTGTTGACGTCTTCCATCTTGTATATTACCTTCTCGAGTAATTTGTTGCCTGACAAAATACAACTGTACTACTCATATGTAACACGAAAAGGTAAGGAACTAGACGCCTTGTATCTTCATAAATAAATCGTTACAAAAGATATTTCTTTCAATCAACATGGAGAAATAATATACCACTACTTAAGTCACGGTAAAACAAAAATGTACGTAAAATTCGGGCTTACTCCACACTATGCTGTAATGCCTCGCGACAACAAGCCATTCAAGCAACGCTACGGCAGGAGTTAAATGCGCACTTTTTTAATTTATAAGCAATAAAACGATCTATGCAGATCGGATCTATACAAAATTTTACAAACAAGTAATAGCGACAAAAAACCACTAAGGTATAAACGAGTGCTATACATTCACTCCGACGTTTTACGGCGACATGTATTAATTAATTAATTAAGTATTACACATAGGTATGTTAAAGTACATATACATATTTTACAATTAGCATAGTGGGTTTAAGCATTTTATATTACACTTTAATTGATTTTTCTAGTGATTAAAGCTAAGAGCAAGGCGATTATTTTCTATAAAGTACTTTTTAAATTTGTCTTTAATATTATTTGTTGTAAGATCGCGACGCAAACCAGGGGGTAGGTTAATAATGAACCGAGGTACGAGATATTCGATCGTCCGCTGTCCGTACGCATTTTTTGCACTCGTAGTGACGAGCCGGTTTCGAGTTATGGCTCGGGTATGTAGTTGGTGATCGATTAATTTATTTAAATTTATTAAAAAAGTTTTCTTTTGGTAGTGCAAAATGTGTTTTGTGTTGGAAAAATCTTACAGTGCCTGAAGAGGCCATTTTCATTATAGACAAATTGATTTTTATTTTAAGGGAACTATTGTTTTTTAAATTTTAAGTTGTATTTTGTAAATTTCGTCAAGATACGTTTTGTATGTACTACTTAAACCATATTGAATATTTATAGGGAACACGTTTCTTGAGCAGTGTGACATTTGCAAGAAGGTGCCTCAGTTTGTTACAGATATGTTCAATTTGTTTACTACAATTAAATTTTTCGTCAATTATCAAGCCGAGGTAAGTTTGTTTATTAACGCTATCGATGGGTGGACAAGAACAATGTGTTCTATTTGGTGAGTGTAGGCAAGAATGATCGTGGAGAACAAGATTTTCTGATGAGATAGGCTTAATGTAGGGAGACCTAATTACTAATAAAAAAAAAATACTAGGATTAATAACAAGTCTTTTGAAGAAGGCATAAGCACTTGATACGTTTTTCGGTGCTACAATGAGGCAAGTCTCATCCGCAAATTGATGACATGTGCTGTTAGAAATGCAGTTGCTCATATCATTTAAGTAGGACAGAGAATGCAAAGGGCCCAGTACTGAGCCTTGAGCGGTGCCCTCAGTAACCTTTTATTGATTCCCTATAGGTGCTGTCTATTTTTACAGAGAAAGCTCGATTATTTAGATAACTTTTATACCAGGTTAACAACGGACCCCAAATGCCACATGCACTAAGTTTTTCCACCAGTTTACTGTGATCTAGAACATCAAAGACAAATTTGAAGTCAATAAAGAGTACATATTTTCTGTTATTCAAGTGTATATTGTCTTCATTAGTGAACTTTGTCAAAAGATCAGAAGTGTTTCTACCTCTTGGGAACCAATTTGATATTTGTAGATTACATTAGTCTTTCTATAGAATCAATGAATTTGTTCGCACATATATTTTTCTATAATTTTATCTATTGATGACAATAATGTGATAGGTATATTAATTAGTTCATGCAATCATTTCGCTTACCGTTTTTATGGTCTTACGCATCTTATTTTCAATTCGTCGGGATACGAGCCAGTTCAAATATTACAATATATTAGGTCAGCAATGCTAGATGTTATGTTTCTTCGAATATTTTAATATCTGACATTTTAATTTTATCACAACGGGCAGCTTTATTTGAATTTTGTTTATTAATAACTTTATTTATGGAATCAGGTGTAGCCTTTCGAATTCGAATGCTCGCTTTTACGGGCTCACATGAAATCTTGGGGTCAGTTAGTAATACATTACACTTGGGTATGATATTCTTAGCTGATTGTTCAAAAGAAGTGGCAAATTTATTAGCAATTTCTTTACTTGTAAGTCCTTGTGCCTTAAATGCCTTAAGTATTGCTGAATCCATAGATAATGATACCCTTCCTAGCATCTGGTTGACAATATTATAATTTTTTCTTGTATTATTTATAATATCTATGGCCAATTGAATATCTATTTTTTATACACTAAAACTTTGTGCACTTTATTTTAGTTTTTTTTTTTTGTATTTCAGTTTTAATTTTGCGTCATTCGGGTATTTTCCATTTATTGTATAACTTGTGTCTTTTGGAACAAAGTACGGTGACATTGTAATCGATCCGAGGTAGCTTAAATTTAAATTATTTTTTATTTCTAATGCAATTACTATTTGTAGCAGCTAACTTATAAGCGTTATTAAGGGACTTAGTAATGAAATTTAAAATGTTAGTAGTAGAATTCATGTTTTTTGTTTGTGTCCAATCTATGTTCTCCATCCAAACTCCGTATGTACGGAGTTTTAATGTACGTGTATATCGAGGACATGTAAAGTCACGCCGAATCGATTCCGAATGAAATCAAAAGACATGGTCATACGCACGATCTGTGAATCCTATCGCGTACAGCTGGTGTGAACCTTTGTATTGAATTCGCTGCCAACAGATTGTTGGAATACCTGAAAATGTATTAATAATACACATTGTCGTCTTTTACATCCCTTAAATATGTATCCCTTATAACATCCCTTATAACACAATGATGGCAGAACCATTCATTGCAATCAAGTTTCATCTGATTGGATATGGAATACGTATATCGACATTTATAATGTAACTGATGTTCGACCAAAATTATTAGCATCCTTTCGCAGACCGCAGACGAGTACTGTATTTGCCATTACAGTAATGCACTAGGGACGGCACGAGATAGACGGCGAGGCAGACCGCAATATCGGCCCCCTCTTCCTATATGTTTTGTCCTTCAACTTCCAGAATAATAGAAAAACGGGCCTCAGTGCACGATTAAGTTAGATGTTGAAGCTATTATTGTATTTCTTCATTAAGAAACATTTAACATTGCCTCACATTACCGATCAATGAACTAAAATGTAACATAGATTACATGCGCGTCCACCATTATCCATATTATGAACATTCATAATTTTGAAATGATCTGAAGCTTATTGATTATATTAAAATTAGTCCAATATGTATATTTAATCCATGTTAAGTACCGTACTATAGAGTGCTATGTACGAATTCGACTACACGAATTTATGCTTTCTTGGTTGGAATCAGGGGAAAGATCTTACCGCCTCGAAATGTTTAAAAAAATGATAGAAAATTCAGTAAAGTAATTCACATTAAAGAATGTGACCCTGAGAATACCTTAAATAGCTAAAATAATGACAATGACCCTGAGAATAATTAAAACAGCAAAGTTTGCGGTACTCTCAAGTTTGCGGTAGCTCAGCGTGCTAGTGAACGTGCTGTGTTGGGTGTTTCTTTGTCCGATAGAATTCATGAGGCAGAGAACCAATTTTCCAATATCACGTGAGGAATAGGCTCACAGAAGTGGCAATGGACTGGTCACACACACAAAGGATCAGATGACAGATGGACCACTAAGGTTCTGGGAGTAGAGACCGCGTTTTGAAAATTTGAAGTGTTGGCCGATGGTTCACCAGGTGGGTAGACGATCTCCGTGCAATAGGATGTATGCGGGTACCAGGAGATCGGTCGTCTTGGCGGTCATTGTAAGCAGGCCTATGTCTGGCTGTGGAATGATAGGGCTGATAACTGTTATCTGTGTACTAGGAACTGAAAATCTTAATTTTCGTCCAGACTCACTATACTTACTGCTACTATTATCACTGTCTAGCTGGAGGAGCGCGATGGTGTTGCTGGTGGTGTAATCGTACTCCGGGTGGAGGAAGTAGTCTTTAACACCACAGAAGTACCTTTCGTGATCCGTTATTATAAACATGGCTTTGCACTCTCTCCTTAAATATAAATTCATATAATTAAAGTAAAATTTCTTCACGCGCTTAGTGAAGGTAATGAATTCTTGACGAGAGCGTTACACTGATGTTGAAAAGACATATATACCTTGTAGTTAGAAAACATGAGAGTAAATTTGAATTTCGTTTGTTACCTAATTTAGGGGCTAGAGAGAGAGAGAGTTGCACGCACACATTTTATTTCTCTCTTCCTCTCATAGCCAGTTTCGTGTTGCATAAAGAAAGAACATTTACATCGGTCCTGTGATCTAAACTCTAAAGCACACTCATGTTTTTGTAGAAGACGAACTGAGTTCCTTCCCTTGGTTAGTTGCTCACTTTGATGGGACAAACATACACACAGACACACAAATACAGTACCCACCCGTGGTGGTTGGGGGGGACGGTTCCTCACAGTCATCGCTTCTCAACGATCTTCCAGCCCGCACGACAATGCAAGGCCAACTTTACTGCCACGCGTGAGCTACCCCCGCCCCTAGGTCTAGGCCAGACACGTTGGCGTCCTCACAGCTCTGTCTCCCACGTTTAAAATCCACCCAGGTGTGAATTGTACTCAATGCAGGAGCAGTATTACCTAAAACACTGTCTAGCCTGACTTTGATTTTTTTGATTTGAACCCAGGTTGCTGTTATCCCTTTTAAAATACTTTATCGCTGCACGAATTTCGTTTCTTTCCATTGTTAGGGAAATTAACGGCAAAGAAAGTTCTAGGTCCCCTCACATAAATTCTATCAGTTCGAATAAATTCAAATTTTGCGTTCTATTTTCGAAAAGATGATAGATATATAGTGTAACAAGTTTTGTTTGCCTATAATTTTTTTATATTCGTCGTTTCGGCCAGTTATCAATCACCCCTCGTAGAAACCGCTGAAGCTACACTGGACACTTCCGTCAGGAAGAGCAGTTAAGAAGAAACATACACACACAAATTATTTTATTCATATTTTCATATTTATAAAAATCTCACTTAGTTTGTGTTACCGGTCAGAATTTGCGCTACAATAGATGGCATCGAAATTTTCATTATTATTATTAGCATCCTACCGTGTCCAACTTTTGACATTCACACTATGAAAGTACTTTCACCACACTTCAACTTTGAAACTTCAACACTTTTATATAATTTTTTTTTAATTTCAAAGATTTCACTGCGTTCGTAGGTAACTAGGGATGCAACGATATATCGAAAAGTCGGTGAATATTGATATATCGAAGCCCACATGTATTTGTCAATATCGAAGGAGATATTGATATCGACAAAATCTCAAATTATCTAAATGGCTGACAGAATTAGGCTACATGAAAATTGACTGTCAAAGTTTTGCTTTAAAGTCAGTTTCGGGTACTTATATATTTTTAAATAAATGTATGCTAAGAAGAAATGAAACGCGTTTTAATTATTTTATTTATCTACCTTTGGCTTAGATCATTTTATACTGATCTAAGATTTTTGGTTATTAGTGAAAAGTACTTTCAGACATTATAACTACAGGTCTGAAAAAATATAATTTCTATAGAATCGATATTCTATATATTGATTGCCCTTCCAGATCGATATATTCATATCGTCTTACATCTGTTCCGAGAGATCGACTTTTATCTTGTATCGATTTATATCCACGAAATCATTGAAGTCCAAGAAATGAGTTGTATGTTTCTATTCACGTAGTATATGTTGTGTTATAATTAACATCATTACGCCAATTCCCTAGTGGCAGGGAATTAACTAATTACATACATTTATTCGCTGTATAATAAGTGCATCGCATCTGCATGACAGACAATAATGCGGATGTCTATGGGCGCCGTTAGCCCTGAAAAGGCGCCGATTTCTCGTCTGCAATCTTATACCATAGAAAACGACCTTACATGGTGTCTTACCTACTTGAGATAGTTTTTATGCACCTTGCTCATGTCATTTGCGCCCACTATGGCGTAGTCCCTTCTCACCAGCAGCATTCCAGTGATAGCCACTGAAAAATTCCTGCCTTCATCTGTCCAAAACAATTAGAGATGTTACAAGAGCTCGCCTTTTGTACACTTCGGTAAATTTAGGTAAGTAGTTAGTTATAGTAACCTCTTTTTCCTGGTTCAATATGTTTTTGTATTGTATTTTTTTTTTGTGTACAAAAAGTTTTATTTGTTTTGTATAAATTGGTGTCATGCAACTTATTTTTTTAAAGGATAAGGGGCATACGAGCAGTTGGTAGGAACGAGAACAGAGACATCCGCATGACCCGAGGTTATGCAGGCGCGTTGCCGTCCGTGGAGGTACCTCCCCGGTCGTGCCGGCCCACTTCTGCTGCAATGCAAAATACACATAGCCACAATATGACTAATAGTCAAGAGATTTCACAACCGGTGTCTTTGTATGCAGAGAATAGCGAATCTGTATAAAGCAAGGCAAACATATAAGGATCGGGATAACGGGAGGTGTGTACTGTAATGGAGATGTGGTAGTGATGTTCAATCTTGTGGTATGTTGATAAATTGTGATATCACCTATCAATATATTATATAACACGATAAACCTAGATTTGATGAACCTAGATCAAATATTTAAGGAGTAGTTTTATATGATGAAGTCCTTTTTATTAATATCCCTTGCGATCTGCCCGTGAATAACAAGGACAATTATACTTGGCAAACGCTCTATCCATTGGTGAAAGGACATGAAAATCCGTTGAGTAGATTTTGGTAAAATAAGTCACATACGAGCAGACAGCATTCGGGGACATTGTTTTATAATACATATGGATTCTTACGCATATGAACTCTTAGTACTCCCAGCCACGGAAAACTGCTGGTTTCTCCCACAACACCTTCGTTATGGCGTGCAACGCCGCGGTCGCATTGACTGTTTACGTCCACTAACACACATGCTGCAAGTATCAATTTGAAAGTTATACACAATAAAACATTAAGAAAAGTTTTACATGGGGGTGCGAATGAGTACGCGTGTAAGACGAATCTGTGTATTGACATGTACAATTAGGCGTATACTTGCGATCCGCCCTGGCTTCGCCCGAGAACAGCAGGGGCAGGATATCTTACCACATAGACCTTCCTCTGGAATTGCTTTATACGCGGGTGAAAACCGCATAGAAATCTGTTCAATCAATTTTGGGAAAATCGAGCACACGCAGACAGACAGATTTTGGCGATTTTGTTTCATATTAAGTATAGATAGATTAAACTAGAACAAATTTTATAGCAACCAAGCGTTTTTGTTCTTTCATTTCATTTGACAGTGAATCAATGGTGATTCGCTGGTGCTTATGACAGCTACATTCGCTACCCCGACATACCTCCTTAACTGGTACTGTGACCCCAGCTACTATACGACGATGTGGAAAGGAAGATAATGGATGTACAACCTTGGGCCTTCGTGACTTAGGCCGCAGCAGCAGGACTAAGCTTTTCGAAGCTTATAATATTAGTATAGATTATAAATATAGTAATAATAACATAATCTACTTCTCAAAACAAATCGGTAAAGTTTAATTTAATTAAAGTAAATTTAAAGAGTAAAATATAGTTGTTGGCTGCTTGAATTATAATTTAAAAATTGGACGAAAACAGCTTAACCGTTCATTTCTTTAAATACAATATTATACTCACTTGCAAGTGCAAAACAAATTACGTATTTAAATGCCATACGGCGAAGCAATAACAATAAAACATTCCGATTTATTATAAATTCATATTTTATTTCAGGTTTTGCAATAAAAAATTATAATGTAGCAACTACACTTTCGATTTGTAGTAGTGGTAATTCCAACATCAGCCATCAACTAAGTGAAGGAGTATTCTCCTCATGCTGAGAAAAAAAAATGAAGTATTCATACTTTATATAGTTTTCGTCGTCGTAAAAGAGATACAGAAATAAGAGTAGGTATAGAGACGAAAATAAAAGAAATGAGAAAATTACATAGAGCATTTTCACATTGGTCGGTCGGCCTGTAACGGATTTCTCAAATGCCGGCCTGTTAGGGATTCGTCAAATGTATGAAACTTCTATATCGGTAATCGATATCGGTATGGACAATGTGATATTCAGGTACACATTTCATACATTTTGTGTCATCGATATCGGCGCCGGTACGTAATGTGTTCGGCTAAAGAACGCTTTAGGTTTTGAAAGAATTATGCCCACAGTCCTTGAGTAATATTGTACTGACGTACATTACTCAAAGATCACAGTCCGCCAATTTAAGTCAAGGCGTTGTCGTCGGTTTTATCTCCTTATTGTTAAAAATCTCTAGATAGAAACTTAAAGCGTTTTAAATCTGTACAATCTAGACAAAAAATATTTGCAATCCCTCACGACGCACGATTGGAATATCACTATTAAAGTATATTTAAAAGCTCTGGAGGATTTGTTCAACTTGGTAATCTCTTCATTAATATTGATTAATAATACTAAGGATCGTAGATATATAAATTATTGTTCCTTTTGACCGCAGGTTGCATAATCTAGCGCAAGCGTAAACTTCGGTACATTAAAAACCGGTCAAGAGCGAGTCGGACTCGCCTATGGAGGGTTCTGCAATAATCAGCAAAAATAAAAATCACATATCTCATAAAGCACTCGTTCGAATTTGTTCAAACTTATTTTACCACATTCATCACACATTCATAATCATAAAATTTTCTTACATACCTCCAAAGCTCCATACCGTCCAGAAAGATCTTTCCAGTGACATACGGCTATGATATCTCGAAAAAAATATATCTTTCTCTTTCCCTTAGTAATTTTGTTTGCCAAAATAATACTACAACTTTTTGGAGCGTTCCATGCAATACCTACCAAATTTCAAACATACGGTACCCATAACGTACGAGTAAAACGTCTGTAACATGAGGATGATCAGACGGACATGACAAAATTATAAGATTTCCGTTTTTTTGCCATTTGGCTACGGAACTTTAAACATCGGCCAAGTGCGTGTCACTCGCCGAGGTTTCGTACCAACGATGTATGAGCAATAAACTTATGTAAGTTGAAAAACTTATTTTTGTGGACGCCTACAAACAATTTGTCTTGTTTCGTGCGGTTCGTGAGTAGCCGGTGGTCCATTGGGGGTGAGGATGGTAGGATCTCCTGGGTGTCGGTAGTCATCAAAAGGCTCCGATTCTCGTTTGCCCCCTTATGTAATAAAAAAAATGTAACTCTTGATACAGCGGCAACAGCATCTACCAGGTTTCTAGAAATACAGCCCGGTGACAATTTTCTATTTATTGCGCACGGAACCCTGAAACAATTTATGAAGCAGATTTTTCTTCCATCTCTTGTAACCGTACGCTAATCGTGATTTATTTATTTTACCCCGTTTTTGTCATCGTCCTAAGCGGAACAAAGCTACAGAGTAAACTAACATCAACATCCAAAGGATTTAGTAACACTACAGACGTTACTCCGCTGGTACTTTATCGAGTGTTGAATGCGAGATTCCATAGCGAGAGGCGCGTCCGAGTCGTGCCGGCCTAAATCCACTACAATGCAGCATGGCAATACTTCTCAGTAAAGACGAATCAGCCACGGTCATTACGGGTAAACTGACGATTGATTTGGTAACACATGGACTTTTGTACAATTTTGCAAATTAAAACAGAGAAGCGATACTGTTTTTAGTGACGTAGCACCATTTTTGTCGATGTATTAAATTTGCGTATCAATCAATCAACAATGAAATCGCCCAACTGGTGGCGATGTTTTTTTTTATATTATAGGAGGCAAGCTAGTCATCCGTGCTTCATGTCAACTGCCTACGCTCATACACATCTGTTGGTATTACTACTGTCCTAGAGATGCGTTGACCTCCTTTCTTCCTCTTTTCCGATGGGTCATGAAATTGCATTTGCCTTAACAGTTCCTTGAACTAGCGAAGACTTTGTTATCAGTCTCGGAGGACACGGAGGAGAAAAATAGTCGAGACGCAAAGGGTCCGACCCTCACCCCCTCTTCCACTGTGGGAGAGGAAGGGTGGTCGAACCCTCTTTTTCTCCCGACGAGCACTCATAGCATCGATGAAGCTGTATTAGGCTTTTCTTCGCTTACACAGCCTTCGGAACCTATATTCAGGTCTGAGAAATGTCCCCTTACCTATATGATTTTGTATTGTTTGCCACGGTTTATTTATCTATACAGTACCTAAATTAAACATTTCCTCTTTATAATATTAGAGTACATCAGATGAGGAAAACGAGACGTTGGATCCTTTACATGACTACTGACTCCCATGGAAATCCGCATAATTCTTATTTACACGTGTTGCCTTCCTTCATTCTGGAAGATTTTATTAAAATGAGCTTTCTGTCCTCCTGCTAACTGAAATACTACGAATTAATAAAAAATAAATTGTCGCAGTGACAGCATGCGTAAAACAAGGAAACAAGAATATACTTAAAAATAAGTATGGTCTGTTCCAAAAATAACAGATATTTTCCAAACACTTATACAGCAAAGTATATACAACTCGCCGAACCAGCTTACGGAGCTATAAAAGGCATGAATATAAAATCAAATTCTGATTCGACAAGTAAAGTTTTTTGTTGAAATCCTTTAAACATCCAAATTGCGCCGCGCATCATACTCACAGTGCACAAATGTATGAGCAGTCAGTTGTCCACTCTCTATTGTTCTCGTTCTCCATTTCCTACGGGACAGCAATTCGAGCCAGCGTCGACCGGGGAGAAATCAGGTGCAGGTCCGACGGCTTAACGTGCCCTTCGAATTACGGCATACAGATAAAAGCCCATACACCTGTTCACACAGCGGCGTAAATAACAGGCAGAAGATTGGCCTTTAATGTATGGCCCTTTTAAGTCATTTGTTCCACTCGAGCGAACTACAGACATACATATCATAGATGTAAAAACATTGCCCTCTTTTTGACGCAGTTAGTTGAAAAGTCACTAGGCAGTAAATAATGCTAAAAATAGATCTATTACATTTTTAATCCAATAATATACGACCATATAAACGATTGTATTAATCTATTATTTATTATGTTAATTTATTTAACAAGATTAGAAATAATAGCCATAATAACCGTCTATTAGTACAGCTTAAGCCTAAGGTAAGCGTTTATTAATACAACAAAATATATTTCAAATTATTAGCTTATCAGCTATATCAAGATAGGGCAGTTGTGTGCTTAAATATTTTATCGATATAATATAACTTGTGTACTTTTCGTGTTCACGTAGAGTCCCATATATTTCTGGAAAGTTTGCACGCTGCCTTTAGCAACCTTATTCTGTAAAGGTGCATAGCAATGCGCACGGGGATCAGCTCTTATTTTATAAAGGTCAGATTGGGGTATGGGAAAGCCTAATTTACATATCTTGATCTACCAATACGTTAATCTGAAGTCTGGGGGTATAATAATGATCTTCTAGCATCTCCTTGTTTAATTGTTAATTAAGTTGTTCTAAAAATAAATATGCGCATCACCAGCGATAGCTGGATTAAGTGGACTGCATGAAAGTGTGAATGGTATACTTTGTTTTGGATTTGGTTTGGGTTTTGTTAATTAAAGCAAACAGGCGTTTCTGTAACTAATCACTTTATAACCATGAACGCATCGCTACAAAAAAGCTATTTGGGCTGAATCATATAATAATTCCAAATACGTCGTGGTAGCATACACTGTCATCATCACACACACAACATCTCATGTCTTTCATTGCACACGAAATCCTTACCAATCCTAGTAGGAAAAAAGATATTTAAAGGGCGCAGATAGGTAAAGATCACGCCATCCTCGAGATGACACACGAATATCAAGATATGGTATTAAGACATTTATAATTTATCAAACTTTAAGTTTAACAAGAAACAGGAAAATATCCATATATACTATCCATATACCATCATATATAGAGTGGTTAATTCTACCTTTTTTTTTTCATAAAACTACTTTTATGGATTTTATCGCGGTTAAAGTAGTTTTATGGTAATGACTAACATCCGCGTAAACTTAAGACACCATTAATTTTCATAATTAAAAATTAACAAGTAACAAACAGAATTAAATATTCTATATCGATATCATTGGACTCTCGTACATAATCTCCAAGAACACCAAAAGAGCCGCAAAATTTGTCGATATAAAAATAATGTAGTATCGGTACTTCACTATGCACCTAAGGCCTGATAGATACGCCGTTACAATGTGCAATTTAGTTGGACATATCGCGTACTGAAGCTGGCAATGCCGAGTATCCTGAGGCGCTATAGAAAGATTTGTAATGGATTTACATTTATCCTTGTTATCTAGTCTTTTTCTTTGAATTAAAAAAATATGTGGTACATGCAAATTTGATTATTCTTACAGTAATTTATGATTAGCACAACAAATTCAAGATTTGGAACACCCTGCTATCCAAGAATGCATAGTAGAAAACTTCATATTTTATATTTATAACTTCCATATCTGACTTTTATAAGAAACCTAATCACCAAACCGCTGTTATTTCAGATCAAATAGAATTCATTAGACCTAAATTATAAATATAAAATATAAGCAGCCTAAAATGTATTTAAAGAACAATTTGTAGAAAGAGAGCCCTCTCTTTCTCCAAATTGGTATAAGAACTACCCACCTACTTTATGAATTGTAGTATATAATTATTTTTTTACAAGGCGTTTATTGTACCCTAAATGAGAACAGTCAATTTTGTATTATTATGATATTTGTTAGCTAGTGCAGGTTAAAATCCACAAAATCATCAAAAAATCAATCAGTAAGTAACACATTAATCCAGGTAAAAACTGACTCGCACTGTGCTTCACACTGACTTTCACAACAAAAATAATATTCAATTGAATTGTAATACTTATTTGATTGTAATACCTATTTGATTGAATTGGACCGCACAACAAATTGTGGCAGCGTGTCGAATGAGACCTAGAAGTTTTTAACGTAAAAGGTCGATTCACCCAATTGAGATCATTGTGGTACTATTCGCTTCGTTAACAGCCGCGTTACTGACACACTCCGTTGAGTGTGTCAGTAACGCGGCTAAGAGATTTCTGTCATGTAGGCTTTTTAAATTAAATATGCTATGTTATCAGTAGGCGGTTTCCATAGCATTGTGGCTGAGCCATTGTCAGATGCGGCTAAATATTGCTTACATATAATTTTTAGATTAATGTAACTAGTATAAGATCCGATAGGATTTAAATTGTCATTATTTGTACAAAAGTCCTCCCAAATAGATCAAGAATTTAAAAAATCCTATGTGAAACGTAATGAAAATATTTTTATTTAAAATTGAATAATAAAAAAAAACATACTTAACCTTAGCAAGTAAATCGTGCACCGGTTCATCCCTGTCCTGAGAAGGAACCGCGGAACCAGCTCAGCGGGTCTGAACTCTTTAATCATTTATTTAAATATTTACATACATACAATAACACTTACATACTTTAAACATAATACAATTGCTATTCATATACATATTTAAATAATAGTCAAGTTAAATATTTTTAATTTCATTAAATATCTCCTTAGGAGATGCTAACTCCACAACCGTATGCAATACGATAACGTAGATTAGGTCGAGTCTATGTGGCTACGATTTGCAAGGAATTATTGTGACTGTCAAACATAACTCTTTAACTGAAAATATAATTACACATCTAATATAATTACAAACAATAGGCTTATACGCTAATTTAGAATCCTAGTTATTCTAAATCACCTAGGCTCGCCTAGGGTAGGCTATAACTCACACTCTAATGACTATGTAACAGAAATATTCCCACATAACCAATCATCATACCACATTATACTGTCTTCACTTAGACCTTATACTAATAGCAATACCAGTCGACGCACACTATAGTGATTCCTTTCTAATAGCAATACCAGTCGACGCACACTATAGTGATTCCTTTCTAATAGCAATACCAGTCGACGCACACTATAGTGATTCCTTTATAATAG
>JAFELO010000121.1:1315898-1337625 GCA_017140195.1 Eumaeus atala
CCTTTACCCTCCCTATCTTAGGCAGATAAAATTCTTGAAGACTAACCAAAAGGAAGTAAGTAGAAGAATGAAAGTCACCGATATCATGCGAAGTATATGTGTGTGAGTAATATGTGCTGTTTGAAATAGAAATGGATCAACCACATATTTATAATATCAGACTGTGGGTACATCGCAGAAGCCACCAGGGTTTGATGCGAGTGATAAAAGAATCACCCAGTATTGGCTTCGACCAAAAAAATAGAGCCTATGTTTTTTTAAGTAGCGTATAATATGGGAAAAACCAACAGTTGGAGCCTTTTGATAGCTACCGATGTCCATTAAGGCGTTCATAATTAGTAAGCTCTTCTTTCACGCTGACACACCGCACGAAACGCCAAGTCCAGGTCACTAGGGGTCGGTACCATATGACCCAGAGGTATGGAGAATGATGATGATGATTAGAAAATAAATCCTATAAAGTTCGTCCTTTATCATCGGAATTTAAAACAGTGTACCCACGCCCTAACTGATGTACCATAGAATAAATATTCAAAATTGTGATTGTTTCGAATTTTCGATCGATTTTCGATAGACGAGTGGATCCCTACGTTCCATATGTCCTTATGATATTTTTATGCCTAAAGTATCTATGGTTTGTATCTTCGTTAACTAAAATACAAAAGTAACATTATTTGTTTAACAAAAAACATAAAAATCAATTGCAATCCTAACAAATCTCGTCAAATTCATTTTATATTTATAGTGAAATTTAGTTTATTAATGTTCTGTGTTTAATGTTAATTATGTATACTTTTTGTATGAGACTAGTCTAGACTGGATAACTAGTACTTATAGCGTTAATAGACCAATGTTAATAACTTTCTTGAACCGTGCCGTGTTTCGTACCTCTACCCAATAAGGGCCAGCTATACTTTCGTGGGACCTGCGCCTATTTATATTTTGTATTTTGTTGTAAGTTCATAGTTCTTATTTATTTTGGCTGGGGGAAAAATGTACGGCTACACCAGGTGTACCTAATTCGCCTCTAGTAAATAGTCCAGGTTTTCTTGTAGAGACAGTGCTGCAAGCGTTGCAGCTGAATTGTGCCTTCACGACTGGGGCAGTAGAGCCAGGCGAGATCACACTATATGTACCTAAAGTGACAGCTACGTTGTCGTGTTTCATTGCGGAAGGCTTCAGGGGGGGGGGGGTGTGTGAATAACAAAACAACATCTGTGGACTTATCGCAACACGTTAGCACAGCCCTGTTCTTTTACCATGACAGATTTTATTATAGGTACCAGACAACTGAAAAATATTTAATATTTTTGATACTTTTAAGAAATTGTATATATTTAAGATTTTTATTATAGAATTACGTATAATACATAAACATCCATGTCTTGAGTTCGAACCCGCGACCTCCGTCCGTCTGATACCGACGGCCTGTACTGTCTTGGCTCACCCATATCCTCATAAAACGTCTATAAATATTTATCCACCGCTGACCCCATTGCCGAGTGGAACATCTCCCGATCATGACGACAATGGCGCTGACATTGAGCGGTTAAACGGATCGCCCGTGAGCTAACATTGTGTACATTTGTATGGGCTATTGTAATGGAACGCGTGTCCATTGTCCCTCCCGTAAATAGTGTGAAGGGAAGCGAAGCGATGCACGCATACAGGGCAACAGAGAGCTCGAGAGACAGGTAAGTGCGCACACCCGGATGCGGTGTTAGAGACAAGGGTTTGTACAGGTATTTCTTCCTTCAGTACGTAAAATATCAACCCGTTGATTATGACATAACTTCCCGTTCTTAAGCTTACGTACTGTTGTGAAGTGATGAAGTGATGTATAGGGCGACCTTTGCTGTAAGGTCGGATCTTCACTACGAAATAAAACATATATATTATGCCATAGTTTACGTCCACTGGCATTAGACCTTTAAACCATGGTATAACATTGACTTAAATTTGAGGTGATGGCAATACCTTTACAGATAAGTATTGTAAGTAGATTTGTTTCACTACTCTGCAGCACTTTCAATAAAAGTGTGACATTTTCGAATTGAAATATTTCATTTCAGAAGTGAACGGAGTAGGATTCTCATAAAACAGACGCCGTCACCGGATAAAGGGTATCACACCGCCGATGCCAACACCGATCTTCACACCTTATTATCAATTGTATATTCTATAGACTCTCAACAGGTCCACTGTTAGGCATTTCTTAATTTATTCTATTAGTAGTAGTATTATTTTTGCTGAGTCGTTCAAAGTTGTACAATAAGAAATAAGTGTGTACTTTAATCGTGTCGTATGAGAACGGAGACGCTCCCGGGTGCTCAAACTCGTAACTAATATGTTTGACACTTAATACTTCCTCCCGGGAGTCGGGACCGCGGGGTTGAGATTTTGAGTTATGAGCTAATGGTAATAATGGTAATATTACCTACCATTCGTTTGAGTTATCCACTATCATTTAATCGATTTTTTGCTGGTACCCGCCTTTGATATACAACATTGATTGTAATTTATTTTGATAATAGATACTACACATAGATTTACAGCATAAGGGGGTTCGGAATCAGTGGAAGCGTTACCTAAACTTCCTTCACCCTATGCCTCTATGTCCTATGGGCCACCTAATATTTTTTTAATATCATAGCGGGCAAACGTCAAATTGGAGCCTTTTTGATGATATTATCGCCCATCTGGATTATTGTTATGCAGATACGTGCATAACAATAATCCGGATATTTTATGCGTCTAATGTGACTTCACTAACACAAACACGTTCTTGGTTTGTGTACCAAGTTCTATATAGAGTATCTTGCAATTTGAGAGACAAGAACATGTTAATTTCATTCCAGTTAAAGATTGGACTTGGATAAACGCTGCAATAATATTTAAACCCTTGTATAAATTTTTTTACAAATTTTAATGAAAGTTTAATCTATAAGTGATTTGAGGTCGATGGCTCATAACGACATTTTAATAGTGCTTTGTGTGGTTGATGTATGATATCGTAATTAACAGGGACAATGCCTCCCCATTCACTTTTTTTATTTAAATTACCACCAGGTTTTTGTGGTTTCCAAATCTGATGGGATTTATTGTTAATATACCGGTATAGGAATTATGGGCGTTGGCTTTTGAAAATTTTTATTATTAATATTGAGAATAAGGTATTGGCTTACATTCAGGTGAGGTGCTCGTTAGGTTGGTATTGTATTATATATATATATATAATATATTGGTCGTAGCGTCATATACTTCCACGATAAATGGACTATGCAACATCAAAATAATTTATAGAAAAACAATAGTTCCTGAGCTTAGAGCGTTCAAACAAATAAACAAACAAACTTACATTATCAGCATGGACGGTGTAAAACACTCTTAACGCCTGATTGAAGTACGGAAAACGCACGATCCCCTTCCACATTGGATCCGTTCTGTTCAAGCAGATAGCTAAACATTTGTAAATCTACTTTTGAGATATTATACATTAGGACCAATTTGCAAATTTGAAATATTATAAATGATTCTTGAAAAAGAAGTACATTAACAAACGATCATTTTTGGACGGATGCTGGTTTTCAGGCTGTTTAGTAGTTTCCACAAACGCCTAGAAACAGAAAAGTGCTTTCCTTAGATAATATAATGTTCTTGTGCACAATCGTATAGTACATTACCGCCTGGGTTTGCTCACGCCTGGCATATTGTACCAGGCGATAACTTGTCACAAATGTGCACAATCGTATAGTACATTACCGCCTGGGTTTGCTCACTCCTGGCATATTGTACCAGGCGATAACTTGTCACAAATGTGCACAATCGTATAGTACATTACCGCCTGGGTTTGCTCACGCCTGGCATATTGTACCAGGCGATAACTTGTCACAAATGTACACAATCGTATAGTACATTACCGCCTGGGTTTGCTCACGCCTGGCGTATTGTACCAGGCGATAACTTGTCACAAATGATGACAGTAACTGCGAGTGATTCAATAGGCTGAACATATATCGGGATTTTGGCGGACAGCCATGAGAAATCTAAGCGCCAATACAGTCACCATACGCGGGATACGGTTATATAATTATTTGTTGGGATATTCAGTAATTATCTAATACAGTACAATAAAATAATCTATTTATTAAAAAGACATTGAATTGAAAAAAATATATTATTAACCTTTGAGAATAGGCGAATAAAAAAAAAATGCAAAGAAACTTGAAAAAATATTAATAGCAATTTTAATTCCCTAGATATAATGCTATTATTGTATTGGCATGCCGGCTAGTAGCCAGCTTGATGATTACCTTGGCAGTACATAGTGGCTATTCAGTCTTCTTTACTTTCAGTTTCCTTATATTTCTTCGGCGGGTCGAAATTTCATCATGGCGGATAAAATAATTGCAGAAAGGCCACTACTGATAATAACTGATAAATAATAATAGTGTAATAATATTACTACTAGCTTATGAGATCGCATTACATGTGGTTTGTTCGAGAACAAGAGAGCATGCTACCAGAAATAATAATAACTTTAGTGTTCGATACAATGTCAAACATGGTCACCGTCGCCGCTAAATTGTGTGTGATATTGACACGGTCGTGTATTTACGGCGCGAAATGTTTGCGCTGGCCCATTATAAATTGCGCTCTAGTAGTATTTTCACTTGGTCACAATATCTTGCGGGGATTAACTCTTGTACTACTATCATGATCAACGTGCAACCTCTAAATCATTCACAATGAATGAGCGACCCAAGTTTCATAAGATGATGAGATACAATTCTACATTGCGGGCAATTTGGGGTAGCTTAGCTGGGTAGGTACATCAAAAAGCAACCTTCGTGTCTGGGCTGTAAGGGTCAATATCTTTTGTGACTTCGTCTTTTCTGGGATCTCCGCAATTAATATTTATTACCTAAAAAATACAATTATTTCCATGGACGTCAAGGAGGGGGTAATGACTAGAAATAATAATGAGTATTGGGTCAAGCTTGTCTTTGAAGTTGAGGTTTTGTTATTCAAAGCCTTGAAATAAGCTCAAATAAATTTAGTCCAATTTAAACACCCAAGAAGCACAAGTTTGCGCGTTTATCGCTAAAAAGCCACCCTTCGCCGTATCTCCCCGTTTTCAAATCAACTACCTATCGACCTCAGCCAGTATCGGAATACTTGGTGTCAACATATCGAGTAACATTCAGTTCCACGAGCATTTGGCAGCGATAGCTAAATTAGCCTCAAAGAAGTGGTATGCTCAGTAGGGCGAAGCCTTATTCCAGTCGAGCCCATCGGCTCTATGTTCACAAAGCGCAGGTCCGACCGCATATGGAGTATGGACTGTGGGCAGGGGCCCCGCAATATCAGCTTTTTCACTTGAACGTATGCAACGTAGAGCGACTCGAATCGTTGACGACCAACTTATTTCCGAACAGGATCGGGCCCTTTGGTCCTACGAAGAGACGTCAGTTCACTGTGCGTCTTTTACCGTTTTTTCTATAGGGATTGTTCCGAGGAATTGTTCGGCTTAATTCTATCTTCGGATATCGCAACTGCATTCTAAGTTCCACATCCATCACCTTGATCTCCGTAAACCTACAAGAGTGAAACACCGAGGATACGAATTAGGGGTCTTCAAGAAAAGATCATACCTATTCTTTAAAGGCAGGTATCATCGCGTCCACGAGACACCTAGTCTCGCAAATATCACTATCCACCAGCTCGTTTGCCCCCGTCTCAAAAAATATATAAAAGTCCAAGTGTTTTTTTTAAATGAGCTCAGGAACTAGCAGCCGAAACATTTCAATATCTCTATCTGTTTTTAATTTTGTTGAAATTTACGAAGAAATTAGTTTTCTCCTGTCCAAAAATCTCATCTTCATCATCTTATTATTATTATCATTAATCAAAATTATGTTTTTTTGGGTTTAAGGAAATTGGCGCGCCGCCATTCTCGCTCCTCTGTCTCAAATTGACTCGCGAAGCATTAGTGAGACCTGCTTTTTAGGATTCAATTTCCAAACGCAAATACAAAAAATTGGTATATTATAATAATGATAATAGTAATAATATTAATGTTGTCATAGTCGAATTTCGGCTACAGCGGCCATTGTCAACTCATACAACTTGTAATCCCTAATAAACTCCCGTTGGTGCAGAATTCACGGTATGTGAGGCCGGCCACGGCCCTGTAATACATCTGTGAGTCAGATTCACACTTGGCCGGTTTTTATTTACAAAAACTTTTCTTTTATACAATAGGTGGGCAAACGAACAATCGGAGCCTTTTTACGACTACCGACGCCCATGAACATCCGCGTTATTACTATGCGTTGCCCTTCTTACCCACATTCCTATGGGACACCGGCTACTCACAAACCGCACGAAATGCGACACTGAAGTTGTCACTTTATGGCGGTATTATTCCGGTCGTGCCGGCCCAATTTACTTTGCACAGGAAGATGTAGTGTCATGCACTATGCATGGCACTGCCGCATCCTATGCAGCATAGCACTACCTACTCCTAAATCTCTTAAGTTTTCTATCTCGAGTCACAAGACAGAACTAAAATATAATCTAATGTGCATAACACGTCATAGTTCTCAAATAAGTCTTTATTTGAAAGCCGACAAATACGCAATAAAGATCAATTTAGTTGTAAAACTTTATAAATAGATATTATACATAGGTGAATATGCATGATCTGGGCGGGATTCGAACTTGCGACTTCGTATACTGATCGCCTGTATACATAAATATGCTAAGTGTTTGTATTTTTGTAACAAATGATCTTCAACAGTGGGACCTGTTTTGTAAGAGAGGACATACACAATTTATAGCCGTATAACTTATCGTAGGCCTTATCTGAAACGCTCTTACAAAATTAATTACATCGTTTGGCAGCTCATTATTGCATAATGTGGACATTCGCATTAGCGGTATGCTGAAATACGCTCACGATAGGAGCGACGTGCGAAGCGGGTTAACTATGGACAGGAGACGAACGAAAATGACTGGAAGATTGATCGTCCGTCAGTGGTCCAAACTCTGTCAAGAGCAACCAAACGTATTAATTAAAGCGTACGAATTAAATATATAAGAATTAGTGAAGTCACGAGCTTATTATACCTACATAATGATAAAAATAAGTTAGAAAATTTTCTTGGAATTGAGTATAAAAACACGTAAATGAACTTAAACAGGTTTAATATATTTGTTATTTTTAGAAGGACCAGGTATTTTTTTTTACTTTCAGCCAATTTACCATATGTATGATTAAGAGTTTTAACAAATTGTGGCAACGTTACATCTTATTTCATAAAGAGGTAAAGAAAAAATAAAAAGTACACAATTTAAAAGTTTAAGGTCTTTCAAGTTATAGACATAAATATTCTTTGTAGCTTCAAGTTTTATTTTTCTAGATCTAGATCACCTAGTCGCTATTCCAGTTTCTTTTCGCTACACAAAATTGCTTCAATCATATGTATAAAAAATCCAACCGAACATATTTTACAACCCGCCAAAAATAGATTTAGAGCATATGGAAGTGCAATTGTTGCAATACGGAACAGGCTGGCAGGTGCGGGAAACTATATCTGCCAGCGTCAAGTGGTAGCAGCATAGCTACACAAACTACACAGTAAAGCATTTTCCTGCGTAGTTTACGTAGTTATTTTGTGAGAAAACAAAGTCTATGTATAGACTAGAGAGCGGAACGGAAGAAAATGTTAAGTTGTATACGAAATTATTATAACCCGTAAATAGGAAAAAATAGCTGTTACCCGTGACTTCATCCGCGTGGATCATATACAAAATCGCGTGCAAAAGTTAGTATTTCTGTTGCCTATGTATTACTCTGGAGCCTGTATTATTCTGGTGTATTATTAACTGCTTCGTGGTCTAGTGGTAAGTATGTTCAGCCACAGACGTGAAGTCCCGGGTTCGAACCCCGGGTCGGAACATATAAAAAGTGCTATAAGGATTTTTCAAATTCTAACAACTGTCCGGAGTTAGGAAGTTGGCGGTGTTACACCCCCGTGCCTTGGAGAGCACGTTAAGCCGTCGGTCTTGCGCAAGATTTCTCCCCGATCGTGTCGGAATGCCGTCCCATCGGAATAAGGACAATGAAGGAACACAGGGTGCACTTGTGTCTGCGCAAACACTTGTGCACTATAATATGTAACGTACAGATGGCTCTCTCAATAGAAATGGCCGCTGTAGCCAAAATTCGGCTAGGACGACAATATTATTATTATTATTATTATTATTATTCTGGTGTATAAGCCATATTATTGTAAAGTTTCAATTAAACAGTAAAAAACATCTATCCATACTAACAAACTTTCGTATTATTTGTAGGATACCTAATTTGGAACGCCAATAATGATAGAATTGTACAACATCGATCAATGCATTTTTTTTCGAAAATTAAATATGGTACAAATCAACCATTGCTTCTAATTGTTTTTTAAATTGCCATGTCGCAACCCTTATCCCCTTGCTCCAGTCCTTATAGAAAAACAATGGGGTCTCAAAAGCGAATTAGCGTTGTTGTCGCGTCGAAAACGATAAACCTGTCGCACGGCATATCGCCTGCAGTAAACTGCTTGACGGATTGCTACTGGACTGCAGGATATCACACCTTTTTGGAGTACCGCATCGTGATGTGAAAACGCCTTTGGAATTTAAAGAAAATATACATATGTCAAGGGATAGAAGCGCAGGAATTACAAAATAAACTGCATCTTATTATCATATCTTTATAACCTAACCAGTGGATTCTTGTTTTTGTAATAATATAGAATATAATTCACTTATCACCTTGTCGTCGACTTGCCCTTGAAATATTTCATTTTGTTTCGAGATCTTTATTAATTGTAACAAACTAGCCATGCGCCTCGGCGTTGCTTGTCAAGAAAATGGGCTGATTGATATCTAAACTATATGTACACAACCTGCCCGGGAATCTATCTATATATTGATGAAAACCACACGAAAATTTGTATAGTAGATCTTTACTGAATCGACCACATACGGATTGACCCTTTTGAAGACTTTACAATATGTATCGATTTTACCTAATGTAAACAATTTTATTGACATAACATCTAATTATGTTAAATAATTAGGAGATTTATAATTGATGTTTTCCGTGATAATTATTAAATTATCTATAGTACCTGAACTAGATTTCAAAGATAGATTAACTTTCGGCTAACTACTATCGGCTGGTTTATTAAAATATATTATCATTAATGTTAAATATCCGGTGTTATCCGGGGTACCTCTAAATAGGCGGCCAATAGCAAAAACGGAGTTTTTGTGGGTATCTGGTTCAGCCGCGAGTCCCACATACCCCATGAGGTTCCACCCAGGATAGATGGCAATACGTAACTGCGGGGAAATCACCGCAAAACCAAAAAAATAATATTGACAAGACATTAAAATAGTTCTAAATCTCATATTGACTTGATAAAAGCATTAATATATCCTTGCATTCCACCTAATCACGGCCTGTGGTGTAGATCTCTCTATCTCTTTCTTTCACTTCGTCCAAATACTTTATTTCTATGCATTTTCTTTGGACTAGAGTGTGGAATCTCTCAGTATTGGTATTTTAAGTATAATATTAATTACAGGCTACAATTACAAGTATCGTCCACTACGATATAATATACAGAACCAAAAAGCCGAATTCGATCGGGACGGATAGGTTTTTTATCTCACATACATTCTGAACATGACACCATCACTGTCGGAGCCATTTGTCTGTGCACTAATTGGTGTACCAGGGTCACCATAAGTCTGTTAAAACGTGTCCTGTTTTGATTTACTGAAGTAACATTTCACATGCATTTAGTATGGAAAATGTTCGCAAGTATAAATTGTAAGATAAAATAGTTTTATTTCATTCAAATTTTATATTATATGAAATTGTAACATACTATGTAGGTTAATTAACAGTAACATACTATGTAAGTTAATTAACAGTAACATACTATGTAAGTTAATTAACAGTAACATACTATGTAAGTTAATTAACAGTAACATACTATGTCAGTTAATTAACAGTAACATACTATGTAAGTTCATTAACAGTAACATACTATGTCAGTTAATTAACAGTAACATACTATGTAAGTTCATTAACAGTAACATACTATGTAAGTTAATTAACAGTAACATACTATGTCAGTTAATTAACAGTAACATACTATGTCAGTTAATTAACAGTAACATACTATGTCAGTAAATTAACAGTAACATACTATGTCAGTTAATTAAACACTTTGTTGTTATTGATCATGATATACTCCAGCCTCGAACACTCATCTAACATTTCTTTATAATACAGTGATCGTAATAAAATTGAAAATAACATATCATAATATTTTTTCTGAGCTAAAATTTCACTTCTCGTCGAGAAAGATTGTTATTTTATCTCTTTATAACAGTAATTACATTATATTATTAAGTTTCATTTTAAAGTTAATTATTTTTGATACAAATCTTTCCGTTGTTGGATTATTTCCAATTATAAGAAATGAAAGACAATCAATTGGATAAGTCTCTTTAATATTAACCCGGCGCAGTGAGAGAGTGAGAGGAGACTTAACGCTGCCATTGTCGTTGTTATACATTAATTACTTTAAATCTTTACGTGTCTGAAGTTCCACTTCTCTCTTATGAAAATTGCCCACATTCCATTTGAACTTCCAGTTGAACTTCTTGCTGTGAATGTTTATTAAACACTCATATACAGGCAGCATAGTCGGAGTACTAGGTTGCGGGGTACTAGCGTTTGGCCTATAATATAATTTTATTTAGACTATGGCACTAAATTAAAAAGTAAATAAATACTTGATAAAGATTTAACAATAAATATTAATTAAACGTTACTACGGTATCACTTTACGGCTATACCCGATCCCAAAACCGGTCGTGCCGGTCCGGTTCTGTTACAGTGGCACTGCTTATTAAAGAATACTGTATAATAAAAATAATAACATAAAACTTTAAAAAAATTGCCACCAGAAATTAGTGCTGCCTGCCTAGTTTTAAAAGGAAACAGCTAATTGACATCTCATAAACTTAAGTAATTGAAATAATAAAATTTGACGCATTTCGCCACTAGATGGCGTTGCATATTTATTGTTATTAGAGTGAATCAGAACATCTTAGTAACTTTAATAGTATAATAAACAAATATACGAAATGTTAAATAAAATTAAGTATTATTTCTATTTTTGTGGCATTACGACGTCCTTGCTCGCACGTTGGCACTATTTTTCTATTATTTAACATCTGGTACAAACTAGATACCTACACTAATAAAAACATATAACATGGTGACGTGTAGAAACGCGTTACCATTTTTGCAAGTCTCCTTTTTGGGTCGAGATTTAATATAAAATGGTAACCCTACTGTGCCGAACCTTTTTGTTGAATAATCTCTAACATTTATCAGCTATCGCCTTTCTAGGATGCATTAAAACTATACTTTTAACCCGGAATGTGCTAAGCGAGTTACCAAATACGTACATTTGATACTTTTTATTGTGATTACAACCAGAAATTTAGAGACAACGTAAAGTTAGTCGGAATCGGACAAAGCAAAATAGTTTTGTTTGCTTTCGTATATTTGTTCTTATAGGAAAAAGATATGGCATTGTTGTGGTTAAACAGGGCTAGTGCGAAGTGCCTCCAAGGTAAGTTTAAGTAAGACACAACTCTTAGAACCAATCCGAAATAAGATGCATGCGCCGTGAATTATTTATGAATTTGTGATAAAGAATAATAAAAGGTGCATGCTGCATTGCAACCATAGATAGCAGAAAGAAAATTGCGGCCAAAGCCAGCACGACCGGGGAGGTACCTTTTACTGACATTACACCACCGTAAAGTGGTAATTGTTTTATTGTATTACGCGCAGTTTGTTAGTTTCTGGTGGAATATTGGAGGAAGGCAGGAGAGCAAGAGGAGTGCATAACAAATAAGCGGCCGAATCTTTTTAATAAAACAATTCAGTCATGCAAAGGCTTCGTTGGTTCCGTTCCGTCCCTTATACTATAAAAAAAAAACATAAAACAAGCTGCGTGTGATACTAAATATCTTCGTCTATATTTACGTCCACTTTTTCTAATTCTACAACAATTCTGTTAACAGTAGCTCCGTCTGTATATAAGGATATGCTATCCACGGTCTCAGGCGGGAATTGTATACCACATTAGCTATGATCATGTTAATCAATAATATAACAGCCTTGCATGTACAGTCTATTATTTTTTTACAATAATTTCTGTATTTCATTCTCACCTTGCTATAACTAGATAGTTGATGATGATGATGAATGTTCAAGTAAAAATTACGAACAAGGCACAGGAATAACAAAAAAAAAAAAGTTTGTCAGAAGTGGGATTCGAACCCACGCCCTCAGAGAGGACCAGAACAACTCGTACCTACTGAGTAGGCAAGGAAACCTTGAGTCTGGCGCCTTAGACCGCTCGGCCATCCTGACTGATGTCGCTGATCCAGTAATTAGAGTACACTTCTGTAATTATTACATTTCATTATATCTATGGTATATTTATATATGCCTTCATCCTAATTCAGTCTGTCGTCATTTCGCATTTATTATTATATAAGCTTTAGCTATATCAGCCCGTTTCGGTGTTCAGCTTCTAGTAATTATGAAATACCAACGGTAGCAGCTTTTATAAAAGTAATATGTGTATTCCAGATCGTGATACTTCAATTCCAAATATATGTTCAATCGTTCACATATGATTGAATAACAAACTAATCAATACAAGCTTTATCATTTATAATATATGAATATTATAATAATGATTCTCTTATAAGATAACGAAGATAATTTATAATTTATAAATTATTGCAAGCTTAGCCGACAGTCGTCACAAATGTATGTGCCTTCACTTGTGTTCAATAACAAACGAAAATAGCCAATTTGAGGAACAAATGAATACCTTTGCTTGTTTTATGATAGATATTCAATTATTATAAACACACACAGAAAAAATACAGAACTTGGCGTTTGAAATATCTCCCACAGTATCTGTGACATAGAATATGAAACTGATTTATTAATCAATTGTTTTCAGAGGCAATGAAGTATGCTATTACAATAAAGCTTTTTTTACAGCTGTCCGAAAGTCTTACGTGCCGACTGTAGACTAAGGACCTGTACATACCGACTACTCACTTGAAACCCGTACAGACCGACTACTCACTTGAAACCCGTACAGACCGACTACTCACTTGAAACCCGTACAGACCGACTACTCACTTGAAACCCGTACAGACCGACTACACACTTGAAACCCGTACAGACCGACTACTCACTTGAAACCCGTACAGACCGGCCACACATTACAGACCCGTACAGACCAACTATACACTAGAGACACGCACAGACCGACTACACATTATAGACCCGTACAGACCAATTATACACTAGAGACTAGCTACGTTCATGAGGCTGTTTATAGTGTATATACTGTACCACCAAAGGACAAGTGTGGGTGGAACCGCGAGGCGCTGCTAGCACGTCATACAGTTATACAACAGAATACTAAAATTCGAGGATATTTCAATTAACTAAAACAACTTCACTAATAACTGCTAACTTAAATTACTACGACTAAATTAAATTAAAACGACTTCAAAACAAAAAAAAGGCTAAAAGTAAAGTAAATTGCCTGAAGTTAGAGCGTTAACAGATGTTTTGAACCCAGGCAAAGCCAATTGAACTGAGGGGACTGCTCTATGTACCTCTCTAATAAGTAGAGGGGACTAAAGAGCAGGAGGAAGAGGCGATTTTTGTACTCTTCTTATAATAACAGGGGCAAAAGAGCAGCAGCAGGAGGGCTTTTGTTCACGGGGCAAGGGGCGAGGACGGGAACTTCACCCGATTGCACTATCTCGAAGTTGGTGGGTCGTCCTGCGGTGCGGAGCAACCCTTCTGTGGCGGAGGCGTCGGTCCCTTAGGGTACCGACAAGCCCTGATGATTCCTAGTTCCACAGCACCTCACCACCGGCGGCACTGATGGCGCTCGCGGTTGTTTTTGTGAGTAATCGACACTATAACTTTCCACGAGGTCCCGTACACCACTGGACCCAAACTAGGGCCGGTGAGGGTGCGTAAATGCTTTTCCCCGCGTCACCAAAGTGAAGAGCAATGGCTGTTGTGATGTGGGTTTATTTTTTATCAAAGTCGTTATGAGTCCATATCATAAAAACCATTAAACCTTTTTAAATTAAGTACAGATTTAAGTTACTAAAAAAATTATATGATAGTAAATATTATTAATCATTTCAGAGATATACGTAGACAAACATACATAAATTTATTTGTAAGCCCTAACAACCTTAAGTCGAAAAGAAAATAGCTATTATCATACAAAACGTTTAACGTAGTCAAAAAAAGGTTTAACCCTTAAAAGTAGTTAACTAGATTGCTATGTCCTCGAGTTTACAAAATAACATTTTCATCGAACTTTACGCTATAAATAGCGCAACAAAACTCGATAGCAATTTTATACAACAGGGTAAGTAACTCTGTGCCAGCTAGACTACGCCGCCGGCGGGCCTCATTACCACCCAATTACAAGCTCGTTGTCTGTCCGACTGTCACAGCCCTGCATATAGAGAGCCCTATTAGCTCGGCCGGCGCGTTATGATATTTTAATAACCTTATGCCTGCATGAATATTTTAATTGCGCCTAAAAATAATTAAAAGATGTTAATATTTTAATACTACAAAAAATTATATCAAGACGACCCTTTATTATTTATTTCAAATACTAGCGGCCCCAGCCTGCTTTGTCCGTGAATAGCAGGGGTCGGATCGTTACCTTAATAAGGTATCCACTAAAACCTTCCTCATTCATCCATGGGTAAAAATCGCATGAAAATCTGCTCAGTAGATTTTGAGAGAATCGATCACGTATAAGCAGACGGGTTTTGATTACATTTTTTATGAGATAGGGGGCAAACGAGTAGAAGGATAGGTACTACCGCCGCACATAGATATCTCCAAGACTAGGCGTCTTACTGACGCGTCGCTGGCTTTTATGGAATAGGTATGCTCTTTCCTTGAAGACCTCTAAGTCGTATAGGATTAGAAATACCGAGAGACAAGCTGGTTCCACAGTACAATTCAGCGCGGTAAGAAGTTGCGTTTAAACCACACTGTTGTGGATTAACTGACATCAAGGTGATGGGCGTGGAACTTAAAGTTCTGTCGCGATGTCCGAAGATGGAATTCTTCTGCTGGTATTAAGCCGAACAATTCCTCGGCACACTCCACATAGAAAATACGGTAAAAGATGCATTGTGAACTAACGTCTCTTCGTAGGACCAAGGAATCGAGCTGTCCGGAAATAACTTGGTCGTCAATGATTCGAGTCGCTCTACGGTCTTGTATGCGGTCAGATGAAACGAGCTGATATTGCGGGACCCCTGCTCACAGCCAGCTCACGGTCGGATCTGCGCCTTGTAAAGTTGCAGCCGATGGGCTGGATTGAAGTGCCGTTGAGCACGCCCAGCTACTTCAAAGCCAAATGACCTGAATGTTACTCGATATGTCAACACTAAGTATTCCGATACTAGCTGAGGCCGACATGTAGGTGTTTCATAACGAGAATATACGATGAAGGGTGACTTTTTTAGTGGGCCACATTCCGTGATTTTGGATAACAATTCCTCGACTTCAGACCCAAGCTTGATACAATACTACGTGCTCCCGGGAAATATGGGCTCGGCCAGTGTATAAAGCATTCCCAGTGCTATTATCTGCGTAACAATGAAGGCCACTAGTTTGCAGCATGTCATTGATATGCAGGAGGAACAGCGCAGGAGACACGCGTACATGAAAATCGGTAGAGTTTTATAGATAATATGAACAAAAATTATATCAATGAAAGTTATAAAAAAGGAATGTTGTAACTTCAAATACCTGTAATAACACACTGATAAGAAAAAATGATATTTTTTTAGGTCGGTCCAACAGTAAGACTTATTGGCTACAGGCTGACACCGCCTGACGCAGTCAATTTTATTTCACTTATTCAGTTCACAGGTATCTTTTGAACAAGCTAGGCCCACCACTCGCTCCCGACGCTGCTTCTCTTTTCTAGCCAGAATCGACAGTTACCACTTGCAACACTTTGATATGATCTCAGAGAGCCCTAGGGAAAAGCTAGAACTGTCTTGGGACCCGCAACTAATTTAACCACAAAAAAAAAAGGAGTAAAAAGTAAGTAATTTTCCTGTTAGTTACGAGTATATAAACATTTAATATATTTGACATAGTTACCAGATCTATTAATAACATTTCACATAAAAGTTAGTATTATTGCGGACCTGCCGAATATACTTATTGTAATTGTAAACTCCGATAAACACTCATTGTACTCCAAATCGATTGCAATCTACATGAGTCCCGAGGCGGAGCTTGTGCTTGGGTAATACAACAAATTATGCACATTATCATTATGCCACAACTAAGTCGAAATTCATACTACAATATATTAAATTAAAGAAATTCATTTATTTATTATTACTATTATATAGTATACAAGGGGACAAACGAGAAATCGGGGCCTTTCAACGACTACCGACGCCCATGAACATCAGCATAGTTACGCGGACGCGTTGCCCTCCTCTACATTGGGAGGGGCAATAGGCCGCAGGCTACACACAAACCGCGCGAAATGCGACGCTTTTAGGAAGGAATAAGGCGAAGGAGGGCAACGCATCTGCATCCGCGGTTGTTGATGGGCGTGCTTCGTCACCAAAGGGCTCCAATTTCTATATCCCTCTGCACTATAAACCTCGTAAAATGACAGCTTTGCTGTCGCATTTCGTGCGGTTTGCGAGTAGCCGGTGGAATATGACAGGGAAGAAGGACGGGATGGTAATGGATGACAAAATACGGATGTATTGGCAAAGTCCATAAAGAGCTTTGAGTTCTCGTTAGCCCCCTTTTATAAGATACGGCTTGCAAAATCAAAAGATCTCATAGAGTTTTGGTTCGCTTTGCTGATTTGATCTCATAACAAGATCGGTCAGCGCCAACACAAATTTAGTACAAGTAATGCGAGGAACATCTAACATGTACAATGAACTACTGGGCCTGTTATAGCTTATCTTTATGTTAAAGCTACCCACTCGCGTCCGGGTATGCAAACGAGAGCTCGAACCAGAGTCGACCATGACCCGAGCTGTCGGGTCAAATTGTTCTCTGGTGACAACATTAGTTACCAGACGGTGTACAAATCATTCGACTAGATTGATGGGAATCGGTAGGGCGCTGGGGGATATCTCTGTGATATATTCTGTTACGCATGATGGTGCAATGTGGAAGGATGGAGGTACTGGGGAAGACCAACACTGACATGACATGAACAGATTGATCGGATAATGTCCGAAGATGGTGACAAGTGTTCTTTTTTCGTTTCGGACCTTAAATTATGATGTAGGCGCGAAGAGAAAGCTTCATCGGATTGCTATTAATGCTCGTCGGGCTTAGGGTCGAAATCGGGACCGTCCCCCCTCTCTTCCGCAGATAGGAGAGGTGCGTGCCGATATGAAAGTGTTTGTAACAGTTATTTACCTGTTATTAGCATGGCCAGACGAACCGAGACTAACGAACCGAGAGGTCCTATCTCACCCGATTTTGACGCCGAGGGCAGCTCGCACGCGGTAGTTAAAATGGCGTTTGCACTGACGTGAGCGATTGACTCATGGAGAGGATTATGGCCCTACCTTGTCACTACGCTCACTGTGCCCCACTTGGAATAATCTACTCGTGGCATTAGATCTTCCACATAGTGATATCACGGTGAAAATCTGATGATCTGATAAATGATCTAAGACTTCACTTCAAATCTTAAAATCTCTACTTCTTCAAATAAAGGATCAAAGGATCAATCAGGAATCATGTATTCAGCATTTTATAAACATGCCGTTGACAGAGACGCAAGTATGAATGTTCGATTTTTTATTTAAGTTTGTCACAGCTGAGATCGTTTTTCACAGTTTTAGTGTAGTGCATCAATCACATCGGCCCTGTGGTCCTCGTAATTGGTCGTTAACGTATGAAACCGCGTCGCAAACATATATAAATCAAACTAAGAACGCAAATCATGTATTACAAAGTCGTACTCTACAGTAAAACTCGAGACGCCAGGCCAGTGTCGAGTTTCGATATTGTTTTTGAGGCGATTAGGTAGCGATAATAAAAAAAGTATTAAATGTTATATTTTGATGTTTATTATTAAATGTTTAGTTTATTCAGATACTTTATAGTAGCTGGGCCGCATAAATTTTATTCGACTACCTATTATCTTTTTGCAATCACAATACAAGACATTAGAATGTATCATCATAATGTTACTCAACTTGGACAACTTATCATCCTTTCTGGGTCTTAATTAAGTATAAAGTATATTTATTTCAAATATTTATCCGGATGTTTAACTAAACTAAACATGATGTGTTTTTTTTTATCGAACCCAAAATAATGAAAAGAACATACAATTCTTAAGCACTGCTTGTTATATTTCGTCGCCCGACGAGCACTTATAGCAATCCGACGAAGTTGTATTGAGCTTCTATTCGTTTTAAATCCAGGTTAACAAAAAAACTGCTTGGTGTATAACATATTGGAACCTCTTATAATGGCAGGGGTAGAGAATGAAGTTGCCTGATGACAACTGGTCCTACAACCTATCTTGTCACTGCACGTTAATGTTTGTCTGACAAGTAAGTATATTTGCGCAAAAATGTTCCTATTTAGTAACATGAATAGGTTATATTTTTGCCATATAAAAATATATTTGGTATTGTCTATTGTCTATATAAGTTACAAGTATTGAATTATATTTTGATATATTAATATATTTTATAGTATATGTCGCTTTTGTTGCAGTACACACTACCACTAAGCTTTTTAAATCTACTTCATAAAAAACTATTTGAAAGGACGCATCTATATAGGTTTCCGTAGCATTAGCCCTAAACCAATCTCTTAAGCTACTAAAGCGATGTTATCGAAACCAATTTTCGTTTGAAGTTTCTATTAGGAACACTGTCTCTTAAAGCCCTTTATTCATGCAGATGCGTTGCCTTCCTTTCCTCTTCCCTTTTAATGGTCCCGGTTTTTGCCACTTGGAGTAATATCGTGAGGCCACTAGGTCTAACGAACCACTAGTGTGACTGTTTACCGCGGTTCATGTTACTTTACAGTCAGGTTGATGTAGTTTTCCCGACACCGTCTACCCCGCCTAGATAAATAAGTCTTCCAGATTCTCATAGAAACGCGACAAAATACCTGACACTTCTCGACAGTATTGTCTGAACTAAAACTTTTCTATTATTTAATTTACATTTTAATTTGCAGACGCTACAATATTAGGGAAATCTGCGGTTTGCGGCTGAAACGGAACCTCAGTAACGGTTGTAATAGGTGAGTTGAATAAATTCATGAAGTTCATCTGTTCACCGACTCCAGGTCATTGTTATACGCGCACACTAGCAACAGACAATGAGATTGGTAATCACGATCCGCATAGATCCGACATGTAACAATAAGAAAGAAAGAAAATATGCCTGATTGTGCACGCATTAAATGAAACATATAGATGTTATAAAACAAAGTATTCAAAAGCTGTCAGTCTGTATCGACTTGCTTAAAATCTACTGAAAAGATTTTCATGCGGTTTTCACACACGAATAAAGGTATTCTCGGGGATAGTTTTAGCTTATAGTCGTATGTAGTGCAATTTATTCACGGGTCAAGCCAGGGCGGATCGCAAGTTAAATAAAATACATTCAATGTTGGTATTTTACACTGATAGTCACATGCGGATCGTGAGGTCCTGGGTTCGATTTCCGGATTTGAAGCCACGTCGCGGTTTCAAAACTAACTGTTATAGATGAATTCATTCAATTCATGGGGTTCATCTGATCACCGATTCCTGGTAATTATTATACGAACACACTAGCAACAGGTTGCCTGTTACTTCCTCACCATGGTTCAAGCCTTGTCGAGGCGGTGGGGCTCAGTAAGCCTGGGGTGATCTGAGACACCTTGAGCGAAGCTAATTGATCCGAGGAAGTGTATGCTCTTTGTACCCCTCTTGTAAGACGAGGGCACTAAAAAGCTGGAGGAGGGGGCGCTCTTTGTACCCCTCTTATATGAAGAGGGGACAAAAGAGAAAAACAATGAGGCGGCGCTATTGTACACGGGGCAAGGGGGCGAGGATGGGAACCTCGCCCCATTGCACCGTCCCAAAATTGGTGGGGTTGTCCTGTGGTGCGGACAACCCCATCTGTGTAAGTGGCTTCGGTCCCTTAGGGGGCTGACTAGCCGTCGAGGTGCCCTAATGATTTGCTGTTATGGCACTGATATCACTCACTTTTGTGGGTATTCGGCACTTTAATGTACCGCGAGTCCCACACACCACTGGACCCCACCCAGGGTCCGTGAAGGCGCGTAAATGCGTTCCCCCGCGTCAACAAAAAAAGAGGTGCCTGTTACTTAGTTATACGTTCAGTAATGTGTCAGTTATTCTACCAGTATTATTGCTCTGTCCATGTGAATACAATGGAGCAAAGCCACTATAATGATATATTCGACGACCGGCTAGCTCACTTGGTAACGTGGCGGTTAGTCTGCGTGTTACGCCAGAGTTCGCGGGTTCCAATCCCACCTAGGTTATGGATATAGACCATATATGTATTATTTGCATTTATATAATAAAAATGTTAAATGTATAAAATTTCTAAAATATATAAGAATATTAAATATATATCATCATCATAAATATATATAGATGGCAACGCATAAGAATTATTTGGATGTATATGGACGATTGTATTCATCCATGGCTGCGACTGTTCGGACGGACAGAGGGAGAGTCAACTAATTTTAGTAACACACACTCTAAATGTGTTAAGTGGATCTCATAGAATATTTCATTAGAATCCAGTTTTATCGTGTCTGTCTCATGCTCGAGTGCTTGAGATATTATATATTATGTGGCTGTGCATATGAACTATGCAAATATTGTTTATCATTCAAAGCAATCTTATCTAAACATAATTTACTGCTGACTCCGTGCGCTTCGCTAAATTAATGATCATAGACGTTTATTAAGCATCATTTTTTATTAAAATTAATGAGCGGTTGAAAAATTGCAAGAGGAGTCACACATCAGATACGCTAATAATATTCATCATCCCAGCAGAGTACCGGGTCACAGGTTCAAGCCTTCTGTATTGGGGCGAGCCATCTGCGCAGGGCGAACTTGCGTAAAAATAGGAGGACGGCTTAACGGCTCTCCGAGACACGGGGATGTAGCACTGTTAATTTAACTCCTAATAATTACTTTCATTGTAACCTACGTCCGACCCGAGATTAGATCCCGAGACCTCATCTCGGTGGCTCACCACTAGACCACGAGGCAGTCCCTGATGATGATGATAAAACATTTCTGAATTGTTACTAGAATTAACACGGAAATGCGTATTGACCATACGAGTATTTCCCAAAATAATTCTTATGAAGTGGAAAACTGTTGCACACATGCATATCGTATCGTAACCGTCTATCGGTGTCAGCTATAACAGCTGATGCCCTCGTCATAACAAATTTATATTCAGCTAGGTCTAGGTGGTTGCCCTCAACCTCAACAAAATT
>JAFELO010000121.1:1337720-1398766 GCA_017140195.1 Eumaeus atala
ATGCCTCTCTCAATGAGCGCCAAGACCGATCTCCTGCTGCTCGCATCTATCCCGGACCAGCTACTGCACACTGATCGTCCTCCCACCTGATGAAGTGTCAACCAACACTTCGTTTTCCTAAATACGGCCTCCACTCCAGAACCTTAGGGGCCCGTCCGTCATCTGCCATCTACTGAGTGTGTGACCAGCCCATTGCCACTTCTGTGAGTTTATTCTTCGCGTGATATCGGAAAATTTAGTTCTCTGCCTTATGACTTCGTTGCGAATTCTGCAATAAAGCGAAATTTCATTCCCAATTTAATCACGAAATCTCAAAAATAATAACATATGCAAACTTAAAATTAGGGTAGGTTTCTTTCAGGTTCCAGACATTCGTTAAGAACGAATTTTACTAAACTTACACCCTTAGTGTTAACGCAGGGGTTAACACTAAGGGTTTAACACACGTTTTGGACTGGAGTACGGGGCGGAAACTGCGAGACGCTACTAGTAGTGTGTATATAACTATTTATGCTCACAATAGTCACTAAGTGTTCATGACCTTGGATATCTACCCACGTATGTGGCTGTCATCCCGACTTGCCATATTATACTAGACATGACACACACATCACAGATATGGCCTGCAGCAGAAAATACTAGTCATTTGTAGATAACATAACATGCACATAGTATAACAGTCTAGTGGTTAGCGCTTCGGACTTCCGTTCCGCTTTCGTACAAGTTCGATCCCCACCATGTACCGATTTTCGTTACTTTTCGCAGAGAAATACATTTACGCATGGCGACCGGACCTAGGTGGGATCCGATGGGCGCGTCGGACTCGCGGATGAACCGGATACCAACTAAAACACCGCGGGTGCTGTCGACCGGCAAGACAGAGGTGCTTGGACCTGTCTGCAACTAGGCACGCCATGTACGAAGGAGTTTTTCTAACCAAAGTACATGTATTGAGTGCACCTACGGTGAAGGAAAACGTCGCGAGGAAACCCGGATTCGTGTATTCGAATTCTTCCTAGTCTGGGGTTGGGTCTGGTTTTCTTGTGGGTTGCAGAGGTCATACTGCAGTCGCTGTGTGTAAAGACCGACGTCTGTGTCAACTCTTCTAGATTAGGTAGGCGACCCCAGAGAAATACGGAATATGGCTAAGTCGAAGGGAGATAATTCACACAGTTGCAGTTCCACTAAATAACTATTTCATATAGTTATGGAGTAGAACTGCAGCAATCCAACAAACGTTTTGAATTAGTAGTAACTATAGCATACTATATTTTTATATATTATAAGGGGACAAAGTAACAGCGAAACAGCGATCACTACGGACGTCCAAACACTCAAACATATAATATACACGTGTCGCCCTACATCCCGCCCCTTCTCTATCCTCTATGGGCCACTGGAAACTCACAAATCACACAAAACGCTACAGTATAGCTGCCACTTTGTTGCAGTATCACGTGGCACGGCCATGCAGTTCGAATGATGCTGCATTCGGCATTGCCTTTCGACACAAATACACTCGAACTATCTAAGTATGTAGACAGATTTGCTTTTAGATTTACTGATACAGTAATTTACTCTTACTATAAAAATCATACCAAATTGGATCGGACAGTGAAAATAAATACTAATCAAGGAATCTCTTCGACCTACAATTTGAATAATATACACTTATAATAACTAGGTATTAGTAAGTGGTATTTAAGGCTTCTTACAAAAAAACATTTTTTTTGTAAGGAGCCTTAAATACCTAATTGATTCTGCTTTCAATTATTGTAGTTAGAACGGCGCCAGATACACATTACTAAATGAAAACTTCGACTATCTAGCTATCACGGTTAATGAGACACACCCTGGTGACAGATAGATGGACAGATGGACCAGGTCCTGTTTATACCCTTTGGCTACACAACCCCACATATAAACAGATCACATGCTTCATGAACACACGTCCATTACTTTTTATCCCATTATCAAGATCCTCAGATTTAGTCCATGGGTCTGTTTCCACCTGCGCCGAGCAGTAAATACATTTTACTATCATCGCGGTGACTCATATGAAGTCGATAAATTCAAATATAAAGATAATATACAAACTATGAATAATTAACGGTGACATTGATATATCATAACTTTAAATAAGTACCGCAACTATGAATTAGTTTCCTTAAGATATCTGCGACATCGCCCACATTTTTAAATATAATATTATCATATCATAAACATGATAGTTAACATTATTATTGATGACGATTAAAAATGAAACAAATATCTAGTCATTGAATGAGCGTCTTAAGTTGAGATTTCTCACGACGCTAAAGCAGAACATTTCGTGTATGTAAATACTCATATGTTAGAAAAAATATTTAGTGTCCAGATAAGTGCAAATATTAATGCCATTTTGTTTACATATAAATTTTTGTGTAGAAAGCTTTTATCAAACTTTTATGTCGTTGTTAAGCACTTAATAATTCTAAAGACATTTTTATCCTTCGTCATCTAACAATAATACAATTTGACTTCTTAAGTTTTGTTTTAAATGAAAGCCTACTTCTAAAATAAAATTTAATTTACGTATACCTGACATTCAAACTATCAATTGTCATACACAAAAAAAAAAACATTTAATTTTATAATATTTGAATAGTATCTATGTATTATTGAACATCTAAGGAGTTAATTTGCGTGGCGTACATTATAGGGTACAGTCGACCGACTGCTCATATAAAAGACATCAACGAGTGAGCTGGCTCTACCGTTACTACTCTAGCTATTTTTATATACTAGCTGACCTCTCGCCTACTTCATAATTTTTATTACTTAGAATTTTTTATTATATACAAACTACGTATGCGACTATTAAATCAATTTTCAGGATAACTACTTACATAGAAAAATAAATAATAATATGTATTATACAAAATTTCAAACAGATATCAGTCACGAAATTACTACAGAGACATTTTTCAGAAGGTTTGCCAGTCGATTTGCTTGTAATGAATCACTGCCTCTCTTCGTATATATTGTTTGTAATATATTAGTTTAAAATAAATCTTCATAACTCCTCATTTTTCACAACAATCTTTTTTTTGGCGAAAGCCGAAAGCGTCAATGGTCAAAGTCTTTGTTTCTTCTTTTTATATTATTTTTCTTCCACCATCTCCTTTTTCACAACTAGGATTATTTGTCGATCGTGAGTTACTCATTACACCTTTTTGTTTTGCAATTTTTCCTTTCTTTTTTCTTAATATTATTATTACTTTAAGCTGTTAATGAAAATGAATTTCTATTTGTATTTTTTTTCGGACCTAAAGAAATGGTGTGGGAGCCAAGAGATCGGATCGGATGGCTATGAGTGCTCGTCTGACGATGAGACTAGGCTTGGGGTCGCAGGAGGGAGCCCCCTCTCTCTCCTGCAGATAAGAGAGAGACATCACGATATGAGAATGTTCGTAACAGCTAATCTGACTATTATAATCATGGCCAGAGGGACCGAGAGGCTCCTCCTCCCCCGTCTCAGACTATGGGGCTGCTCGCGCGCGGTAGCTTAAATAGCCTCGGCGCTGACGTAGAAAATTACAGTGCTATGACAATGATCATTTGTTTGTACTATTAGAGATACAAGGAGCGGACGAGGCCTTTCGGTGACTGCCGATGCCAAAACACTTTTGTTATGTAGATTTGTTGCGCTCGTACACCTTTCAGCTTCCAATGAAAAACTCACAAACAGAACGAAACGCGACAGCATAAGTGTCACCTTGTGGCGGCATCATGTGAACGTGAGGTACAGCACCGGTCGTGACTCTATGCCAAGAGAATTACTTAATTTTACAACCTTACTACTGCCTAAAGGAGTGTGATAAAAAAAAAGTTATTAAATGCTTACCTTCCTGTGCACATAAGTAATCATATAATATCGTTTATTAACAAACTAGCGATCCGCCTCAGCTTCACAAGTAAATAACAATGAAAATATACAATAAAACTTTCCTCATAAGTCGCGCTACCAATTGGTAAAAGACGGTAAACATACCGTATGAAAGTCCGTTTTAAATCAGTAAGTGAAAGACAGCTTAGGGGAAATTGTTTTATAGTAAGTATTCACTTAATTTATTTGAATCGACATTTATAATGTGTATAAGCGGATCTGGGCGCAGATGTCTGTGCACTTAAGTAACCCTCAGAAGTTCTTCTGACTTGTGAAAACAAAGCCATCCTTCGCCGAGGCCGTCTTAGGTAACGCGCGAGCTGCCTCCGACGTCAGAGTCTATGGATGAGAGACCCCGCGGCCACTCTAGTTATGATAACAATAGTTAATTTAAGTTCTATAAACATTCTCATATCGGGATGCATCTATCTAATCTGCGGGAGAGTGTGGGGATGGTTGCCCTTTCGATCCGGTGACACTACGATACGGTATTGGGATTCTCCTCGCTTTCATGGAAGAAAATCAGGTCACAAAAAGTGTCCATGTGTATACTTTTATAAGTTGTAATGTTTGTTCCTATCTTTGGTACGGACGCACGGTGTGTGAATCCCAACTACACACTTACTTCGTTGAAAATCGTATGTAACAGAATACACGCCATTATTTAACATAGATCTCTACAAATATCAAAATCAATTATAATTGCAGAGCTAGAGCTAAATAAGTTATTTATAACCACGAGATAAGATTATCCGTAGCTATTTAAACTGAACCGTTAAGTTAAACCCCGCGGGCTGGACGCGTAAATCATTGCTAACTAATCAGGCAGTTCGAGAGCCAATCCGTGAATATATACCATGATTTTATTATCCTGACCTATACAAGACAAAATATAAAAGAAATAGTGATGCTCAAAATCACATTTAAATAAGCAAACAACATACCAACTTGCCAAATTAAATAAAGAAATATCGTGTAATAATGCTCTACACTTTACATCCTTCAAAAATAATTTCGCTCTACACTCTACATCCTTCAAAATTAATATTTTTTGACTGCTTGGAGTTGGATTCTGACTCCAACCAATCTCAGTCTGATTCATGCATTAGGGGTTAGGGGTTTTCATTTACGTTTTTGTTTTTTTAATTGATAAATATCGAGCCCGGTATATATTGACGCAACCAGTGTATGCATGCTTAAATTGCCTCGAATGAGGCGACCAGTTGAAAAATCCCATATTCATAATAACATATGTGCGTAAAATTAGGTCAAAATTCATAATAAGTATAACAATGTGTAATAACATAAATATTACTTTTCATCATAAAAAAAATAACAGTCACCTTAGAATAGATTTCCTGGGGGATACAGCTAGTGTTGAATACGCCATACGAAAAGCGAAAGTATACCACGTGTTATGTGAGAGAGGGGCACTTCACCGATGGTGACAGCCTAATTAAAGCGTAACAACAACCTTATTTTTGTTTTTTTTACACCATAAGAAAGGAAACGAGCCGATTATTCGTTTTGTATAATCATTCTGAAGTCTACCAACGACCATAAACATCCGCATTATTGTTTTCATGCGAATGCGTTGACCTCCTTTTCTCCTCCACTTCAATGGGCCAGCATTATGAGTCTCTTATAAACAGGAGGTAGTGTGATACCTCATGGCATCCAAATCGGACCGTCACGAATGAGGTAACCCTCGCTCACATGATACAGCCTTAAAATTAAGTTGCAGCTATGCATTCGCGATTCGTCGACTTTGTGTGTTTCTGTTGGGCTATTGGAAGCGAAGGTGGAAAAAAGGCGACACGGTGACCAAAATGGTATATTTATACCATTTTGGTCACCGTGTCTATGTGTCTATGTCTATGAGCTTCGGTAGTCATCGCAAGTTTTTCTCGTTTGGCCCCCAACAGAGGAACAGAAAGAGCGACACATCAATTATATTGAACATGTTCACTTTGCCATTTGAATAGTGACGTCACAACAGACGGACGACCATTTTATTATCCAATAAATCTTCCTTCTTTGTGTGGTGAGGATGACGGCTAACGCATGCTAATTGGTCAATCTTAGATTGGGTGGGATGGTGCCACACCCCTGGTGGTGGCCTACATTCGTATACTCAGACAATGTTTATAAGGGCGGTGGGGCACAGATGCCAGGCATGTAACCCAACATCTCAGCTAATTCAACCATCAGAGTTTTCCTACCACATTGCAGAAAAAGTGTCGTTTCTTTCATCCTTTAAAAGTGGAAAATGCCAAGAACACTTTGAAGCCCATCACGGTAATCAAACCAGGGCTTACAGACCAGGCACAATATTTATTATTAAGATGATAGTCTTTACATTAAGATAATACTGGTTACTTTATATATAATACTGGTTACTTTATATATGTAAATACTGTAATAAGATGATGATTATGTAATAAGAAAATACCCATTCTGGTTACATTCAAATATTTTCCATTTGGATTCAAATAGGAAATGTCGACTTAATTTAGGCAAAACAATTCTTACATACTAATTCTATTTATAAATTTATTAAAAATATATTCGGGATGTTTTACAAAAAAATATGCAAGTATTATAAATCAATGCTTAACACTATCGTGTCGCCACAAATCACAATATAAAACAGTACAAGTTATATCCCGATAAGGATATTTTAGCCAAATCTATTCCGAACTGACAAATAGCTTGACTTATGTATATCAAAATTGTATGCAACTTCGGCAATAAAATAAATGTTCTCGTCAGAATGCGGCCGGCCCGTGTCGTTAGTGGATGCTGGGAGCTTGTGACGGACGCACAGGCTCCGTGTGACAGCGTGGAACGTGAAGTGCTCGAAAGTGTGTCTAATACGAATAGAAATACATATCATAATACGACAAGTAAAGAACACATACAAAATATTAATACCGCAGGTTTAAAGGTAAATCACTTATAAATAAAATTAATTAATTTTATGTTAAGCAATAAAATATCGTGTTACTTTTTTAAAAAGCTGTTCTTATTTTGTTTTCGAAATTTAAAACCTTTAAGGAGTTTATTTTTTTTACAATCGTATGGAACCAGTTTCTTATTATTTGTCCACTTTTAATTATTTTTTTATGGCTAGATATGAAATGGCTAAATACGGGCGATGATATTTTTTAATAAATACATACGTGTACCGTTTAAAAATATAACTAAAATACGTAACAAATTTACATCATTACGAATATCGTAAGATTAATGGCCAGTTAGTAGACAGCTGATTCACACTGGTCTAATTAACGACACCTAACATCGACTGAGAAATATTAGTAAAGTTTAACATTTAGGAAGCGTCTAATTCCCTATTAACTGACTAATGATAACAATTTATAACAATCGAAACGTATCACGATACAATTAATAAAATTTGATATTTAGCACCTACATGTTTAGATATCGAAGGTTTAGTTAGGTATTATGAGAATGTTAAATATTTCCCATCCTGTAGTTTCTTAAAAGGTTACTACTGTCTGTTTAAGGATTTGATGAATCTAATTAAATAATTGTACTTTAACTATTTAATTAGATTCATTTATCAACTCCTTAACCAGACAATAACCCTTTTACTGAACTTGTACTTAATTTTCAAAACAAAAACCCGCCAACATAATATTTTTCGTAACACATGAAAAAACTCTGAACAACCAACAGCAAACAACCAAATCAAATGCAAAACAAATGCCAATTGGCATACTATACTACTGTAATCTGCATTTGACGCTAAAATTCGACTTAATTTTGCTATTCCTTGAAAGAACTCGCGTAGTACTTGCGAAGATGAATTATAATGTGTGTCGTACTGAGCCGGCACTGACGAGTTTATGGTGCATTCCCCATAACCTAAAGATTTTGAGCCGACTGTATAAATTTGGACGTAGTTGCAATAATTTGGACGTAGTTGCAATAATTTGGACGTAGTTGCAATAATTTTTTCGCTAGCTACCTTAAGTTCTCGTGACGTTATTTTATTTTTTTAGATTCAACAGTAGGAATAGAATTTATGTTTGAATCTATCTAAAATATGTATCTCATTAACTTAACGCTGGGTTAAAATAAATTAGTAAATAATTAGGTAAGTGGGTTTATAGTTCAAAATAATATATTTTGGAGAGTCTTCATGCTGAAATATTTAACGTTTTTTTCTTATTACTGTTAATCTTTTGAAAATACAGGCACTTCATAAAAAGTTTAAGAGAAAACCAAGAATATACACATAATATATGCAACAAATGCTTTCAGTAGTACTCGAGGCAAAACTTTTTTGTTTCAAAAATTATATGACATAACTGGTTAGTTGCAATATAATGAAATTATATAATATAATGATATTATCTATATACTACTATAAATTAATACGTTAGAAAACTGCCATTTATTTGTTAAATACGCGAAGGGGCTTTTCGAAATTCGTTAAATGTTACGGATTATATGGAGAAGATCCGCCAAAAGCTAAAATTTCTCATAATGTGCATTCCGTTTTATTATTTTAATGGAATAAAATGATAGACACTATAATGGCACGCGTACAATGCTTAAGCTCGTGTAATGTACGTAGTGATAGTGTCAAACAAACTATGGCGTATTTCAGTAACATTTTATTTACGAAAATGATTTACCTGAATACACTGTCATACTGTATTCGACATAGAATTGTTTTTATATAATTAATTTCGACTTGTGTGCGATCATCAAATACATTAATTTCAGTAAAGCTTGCTTTGTCTATATTAACTATTATATAGGCGAGTATATCGCCAATTAATATTAGAAGGGCGGTTTTTCTTAAACCTTAATAATTATTGCCTAATTTAGCAAGGTACGAATACTCCTGGTCAATGAAAATCACAAATTGCCATTTCTTACACCCCATTGACTAATTCTTCCCAACAGCTTGTTGTTATTCGCAGGCAAATTTGAATCTCGAAGGAAATACGAAAGATACGAGTGTGGGTAAATAGTACAAACGTTCTACATAAAACATAAAAGAAATAGAAACCCGACTGCTAACAGAAAAGAGAAAAAACGAGGTTAATAAGCAGCCGCTTCTACAGCCTCATTATTTAATAAGTACATTTTTGTCAAGTTTTGATGTGCGTACCGACTGTAGAAGCGGCTACAAGGTTTTTTTTCTTCTCAGTTAACATTCGGGTTTTTTCTTCTGTTAATTTGTTTTTCATTCGAACTGTGCCTATTAATTTTGATTTCCTACGACATCATTTACGGCCTTCGTACTGGACACCCTCATCCTGACGACAACAGCAATATTCTTTAAATAATTTCTTGCGTATTTACCACTCATGGACCATAGAAGAACTACGGAAGAAAGGGAATTATTTTTGGAAGTCATAGTGGCCATGCTGCATAGGAGGATATAGTGCCATGCATGGTACATGACACTACATCCTCCTATGCAACGGAATTGGGACGGCACGACCGATGAAATACCTCTCGCTCACTTGATACCGGCATAATGTGACAACGTCGTTGTCGCATTTAGCGCGGTTCGTGAGTATCCGGTGGCCCATTAGGGGAGATAATAAGAGGGCAACTCATCTGCGGGACAATCATGCGAATGTCCATGGGCTTTTCGGTAGTCATCAAAAGACTCCGATTGTTCGATTGCTATATCTCTCTCATGAGAATACTATATATACTATATACTATATATATATATATATATATATATATATAGCTCGTTAGAGATGCACTGCATAGAGCCTGTTCAAGACCCAACCAGAACTCGAACTTGTGACCGTTGGCGTAACGGAGAACCCGCTAAGTTACCGATATATGTAAATCGATTTAGGATAAATTTAATTTACATATGTTTAAGCAATGCTTTTCGTATTTGGTCACTCTTCCAATTAAAAGATGTACCGTGACTAATGTTTCCATAAACGTTCTATGAGATAAAGGACTAATATTATTTATTACATACATACGTAACACAGGACACAGCTACATTCACGATAGAGGTTATAGGCTATATAAAGAATCTAGTAAGGTATAGTAGACCCTGCTGTCATTGGCCGGTGCTGCAAAATCGCCGCAGGTAGTTTAATAAATTATTGGATTGGGTCGACACGACCGGGAAGGCACCTCTCGCTCACAGGTTACCACCGGAAAGGGACGTCCTCGGTGTCGCGATTCGTGAGGTTTGTAAGAAGCCAGTGTCCCATCGGGGGAGATGGAGAAAGGTGGGCCACGCATCGGCATAGTAGTTATGCGGATGTATATAGGCGTCGGTAGTCGTCTATATGTTCCAATTTTCGTTTAACCTTCTACAAAAAATATAGATTAGTATCTGGAGTGACATAAAAATATCTTTTTATTCTGAAAGATAATGTATAGATTTCACGCGGGAGAAATCACAAGTTTCATATATACGAATAAATGAAGGAGATAGTTTCTTCTCCGATTTCTTTTTAAGGATAAATAGTAGTAATAGGAGTTACAGTAGGAATAAGTTCGCTTTTGATCGATTTACTAACAAACACTTTAGCATTTGTAGTAGTAACCCGCCCGGATTTGCACGATCCCCAAATTTATATTACATATTTGTAATAAATTCATTACAATTTCATGTAGCTAGGTTACTAAGAGATACGAGGGGTAATTGATAAGTATCTCAAACGACGAAGAAAAACTTTAATAATTTATTTAAAACAATTTTATTTTTCTACGTAGTTTCCTTCTACCTCGATGCATTTCGACGAGCGCTTCTCCGATGCTTTTACACCAGTTTGATAAAATGTTTTCTCTAGCCCCTCAAAATACTCACCTACGGTGACAATGGCTTCATCATTTGATGCAAATCTTCGGCCATCTAACCACTTCTTGAGATTCGGGGGATAATTGGAAATCGCACGCGGCCAGATCTGGGGCATAGGGGGGATGCGACAACAATTCGAACGGCAACTCATGGAGTTTGGCAAATGCAACCCTAAACGAGTGCACAGGTGCGTTGTCGTGATAAGATTAAAACTTTCAATTTGGCTAAATGAGGACGTTTCTTTTAGATTTCTTCGCAAAATTTTTGCTGCAAGCATGCATAATACTCTCCATCTATTGTGTTTCCTTTTTGCAAATAATCGACTAAAATAATCCCTAGAGCATCCCAAAAAACTGTAGCCTTCACTTTGCTGGCCGACGAAACCGTTTTTGCCTGCTTCGGCGCAGGTTTTCCGCTCTCAGTCCACTGCTTAGATTATTTTGTTTCAGAAGTGTGTATGTTGGTATAACATGTTAAAAACGCATTCAGGGGAAATGGTTATCATCTCTGCTAACTGCCGCAATTTTAAGCGCCGATCATTCACAACGGTTCTTTTCAATATTTTTCATCATGTCCGGTATCGTGACTTCATTTGGACGGCCAGACCTATAGGCGTCTTCACAGCTCAGTCTCCCACGTTTAAAATCAGTCATCCAGGCGTGAATTATACTCAATGCAAGAGCAGTATTACCTATAACACTGTCTAGTCCGACTTTAATCTGGGTTGATGTTTTCCCTTTTAAAACGTAATACTTAATACCGCACGAATTTCGTTTCTTTCCATTGCTGAGAAAATTTACGACAGGGATGGTTCTTGGTCCCCACACAGTTTCTAACAGTTCGAATAAATTCAAATTTGGCGTTCCATTTTCGAAAAGGGGGTAGATTATAATGTAATAAATTTTGTTTGCCTATCTTTTTTTTAATATAAGCATAGCAATTGGGTTTTTCCATTGTTCACTGCTGTGTACATGGGGATTGCGGTAGACAGCTTAGTGACGCCGGTTTAGTAATAGGAAAGCGGAAGATGTGTGCAATAATGCGCCGGCAGGTGAGTTCTGCCTTACGAGCGGAACTTAGCAAAGGTTCGTTCGTAGCGGATGTCGTTCGAATCGAGTTCCCACAGCCCCTCTGTGATGCCGATGGCGGTGGTGTGGGCTACAAACAAAACCACGTGCAAAAGTTATTATTTCTATAGTCTGTGTTATTCTGATATGTATACCATATTATTGTAAAGTTTTCATTCAAACCCATTCAGAAGTTCTTCTTGAAAGGGTAACAAACATCCGTCCATACTTACATATGCGCTTAGAATATTAGTAAGATGTTCCGATTACAATAAAACTACTTTTACGAATTTCATCGCAGCTTATTTAATTATTTAACTAATTATTAAACGGGCTAGTTACGTAATTAAATAAACCGCGATAAAATCCGTGAAAGCTGTTTCATTGTAATGAGTAACATTCGCGTAAACTTAAGACTTCAAGATGCTAGCAGCCCAATTTCGTCAACGGCGATCGTCTATAAAGAGAAGTCAACTTAATAGGACATATAATTTTAGTTCACTTGTAATATGCACAGTAACAAGTGCCACTCTCTTTTCCCTCATTCTCCAATTGCAGGGGGGCGGTAGTCCGAAACGGCCGGCTTCTGTATCTGAGGTACGGGAGTTTAAAGCAATCGACTTAGGAACCCCGGACTGTTAATGGAAATTGAACAAAAACTGATAACTCTTTTAGTTTCGACCTAGGAATCGAAACCGGGACTTCGCGGCTGGGGTCGAACATACTAAACACTAGACCACGAGGTGGCCTTCGAGTTCATAAGATAATATTAGAATACATTTATTACATACCAAGTGAAACTAGTTCACTAGACCGTGATGACTAGCTGGATAATAATTATATATATATATATATATATTCATCTTATATTATACAATAGACTGCGGAACATCTGCACTTTATTAATAAAACATTATATTACAATAATATACAATCATACATAATTTATTCTGTTTTTTTCCGCTTGTTCACTCACAAGCTGTGTATTCTTCCTATTTTCCTTATTTAATTTTCACTAGCGGGGGATATTCTTAGCTTGTTACATTTTTTGTGTTAATTTACGTGTGTTATATTATGCGAATGTATTTAAGGCACTTTATTTATTCCACTTTTCATTGCTTCAACAAAACAAAATTCTTCTCATCATTACTACCTCTACGTCCCCATGTCCACGACAACGCTCAATTTCTTACCGCGCACAACGCCAATTTGGAACCTGATGCCATCTTCCACATTACCTTATATGACTTGGCCTTTAAAAAGCCTACAGCAATGGAAACGCACCTGTAAAATGTCGGATTTTTCGGATCGGGCGGCGACATCCACGAATCACGTGCCACAGGCTCATTTGCCCCTTAATTCTATAAAAAAGTTCATCTTTTTGTCAAACAATCCACGAATAGAATCGTCTGCATTCACACTACCGTAACTTTATACTGGATGTATTTGGTACCAAAGGTTTCTCCCGCGTAACTCCGGTCTTATTAGTCAAAGCAGCGTGGTATATGGCCTATAGCCTACCTCGATAAATAGATAATTTAACACAAAAAAAAATATTTTTTTGTTTATTGAGTTTGTTTGTTTTTCAAAAAACAAACAAACTCTTCAGCTTTATATTATTCTTTTTTTTATCTCCTACCATCAGCATAGTATATACTCCTACCATCACATATTGCTGTTTTTAAGTTGTTTATCTCATCCCTTGCCATAAGACCAAAATTATGTACACAGTACCGTGCACTTAAGATTATGTGAGCGCCCTAGTGTTAATTTTAGGCATTAAATAAGAATGACAGTAACATATTGGCATTTTTTACGCCCTGTTTATTTTATATTTACGTGATATTTAATACTTTAAGTGAAGTTTTAAAATGACCTTTCCGTTATTCACAATAATTCTTCTGAATAAATCCTTGTTTCGATATGTATTGAAATTATCTTTGCATGGTATTTATTGCTTATTAATAAAACTTACTAATAAAAATATTCAAGAAAAAAATTCACTATTCAACCACTAGTTATAATGTAAGTCGCATTGTCTTTGACAAAAATATTGTAACATAGAAAAAAAAATTAAATGCAATTAACATTCATTGCTTTTACAGTGTCTCAGTTTATTACACAAATATAAAACAGTTAAAAATATAAAAAGTCTATTAGAAATGGTCTCCATTGGCAGCAAAAGCCCTTTAAACGTTGAGGCCAGTTACGAGTATCAATAGAAGCACACGCCCCTTCCATGAGTAAATTCTTCACTGCCAATGGTATGGATTGTTTTAGGGACTCCAAATTATCATGGCGTTTCAATCAAGTTGTAGTTTGACTAATAAGACCGGAGTTACGCGGGAAAAACTGACCATACAGCATAACCCAGCAGATTTAGTCTGGGACTAGATTAATGTAACCAAAATTGGGTGGATCGAGCATTATGATCCCGTCCGGAGTGGTGCTGGTAGGACTATACTTGGTTATTGAACATGGTGCTATTAAGGGCCTTCTCAAGAATGGTATCTTGATACGCTTTTGCCGACGCTTTACGCTCCACCTAACCATCACTGAAGTCCGAAAATGCCCACGTTGCACTCTGTCTACTAATTGGAAGACTTCCTTAGAGTTTTGAGTTTCAGTAGTTGTTTCGATTTAACCACCCTGTTCATCTTTAGTTTGTCAGTTAAGAAATGATCAGTGCTGCCAGTCTTAAGTTATCTCTCAAGGTATGCGATCTTTTGCTTTCAAACAGGATTACTTCGAATTCTTTCCATACCTACTTTGACTAATGCAATCACAGCGATTCTGTTCGCTTTATCACCGCACTCCATTTAATTTAAATGTAATGTCTATTTTTTTTATAACAGTATTTTTGGCCGGACTAGATATACCCTATAAAGATACGACACATAACCTAAGTGCAAAAGTGTACAGTAAAGAAAGACCTAGGAGCACTAAATTGATTTGTTCATAATTAAATAAAAAAATATTACATATTGATTTTCTTGATTAAGGAACAGTAAAGAAGTAAGCAGCACTAATGATGGAAAGCGCCCAGAATGTATACCAGAATGCCCATGGATTGCCAGACCGTTACTTTAATTGTAAAACAATAAACTGTATGTACCGCTAACTTCAATTATTTTCAACAAAACTATTGTTGTGACGAAACGTGTGAACAAAATTCAAATGTCATTCATATAAAAGGGCCGTGACAATGCACCGCAGGGGTACCGCACTCTGGTGCGTTTGACATTATACTGCCTAATTAGATTCTCTGTTGACGTTGTAGGGTATTTACTGTTTATTTGGTGCCTTTGTAACATTAAAAATGATTGATACTTAAAATGCCTAAACGAACACTGCTATGTTTAGGCATTTTTAGTGGACCTATTTTTCTTCTATTCAACATAAAATAATCTGTTAAAAGTCAGAAGAGCTGGTACATATTGGAGCTGAGTTATGGAACTTAGGGACTCGAGCATGTTCATATTATGAATGATGTGTTCTAGGGCATTAAGATCTCGCCCAGTCTTTAATTTATTGTCATTGTAGAGGCCAAAATTTAAATTCATAATTTTTATATTTTGTAAATCAATAATTTCTTCCCTGTTACGTGAAGTATTCGTGCGAGTTGCTAGTGTATTTATAAATTTACTATTTTTGCTGATACAATTGGTTAACTATCATTTATTAGCCAAAGTGTCTTATAATTCAAAGTTTAAGTACTTCTTTGCAATTTATTCCTACAACCTTTGTTAGTACTCGTATTATTTTGAAATGTGTATAACAGCAATGTGTGTAGCAGCTTAAAAATACAGCACCCACACCTTTAGGAGGGGTTCTAGTTACTGTGTTACTGTGATAATTTAAAGTTATTATTGACAATCATTCCCATGTTTATGGTTTCACCTCAAGCTCTTACTCAGAGCAAGAATATTAACAATACGCGCCGCATAACATCAGCTATAAATAATGAAAGCGAGTGTTTGTACTACACTCGTGAATTCTTGTATATTTTAATAATAAGCTTAGCTTCCCGTTAGGATACAGTATCGTGACTAGCTTCTCGCTTACAACCAGCAGACTATTGTCTATTTATGTTTTGTTTTGTACTCTATACAATATATAAAACCGCATTTGTGTTGTTCATTTACAAATCATCGCTGAAACATAATGGGCTTTTCTCACCAAAAATCTATTCCGAAGGATCCATCACTCTTTCAGAATAATAAGTAGTGAAAATTTCATTCCAGATTAGAACTCTGTATCAATCTCTGGGCCAAATTTAGTTCAAATCTGTTTAGTATATAAACAAATTTTCACTCACGCATTCACTTTGAAACTTTTGAAAATTGAGTTTGTATTGATATAAAATAAAAAAAAATATCAAAAGAGAGATCTAAAAATAGTTCGTAGATTTAGATAAATCACATTAATTATTCAGTATAGAGTTTATGAAATATTTTTGTATTATGCAATAAATATCATGTAAATAAATATTTATAATTATAAATTATTAAAAAGGCTACAGACGCTCTTTGTTGCACATGTTAATAACGATATTTTCACGTTTAAAAATGATTATCATTCTTTTTTGAGGAAAAGCTAATGCCTTATTAATTCATTATTTATTATATAAAATTTACCACGCTGGTCTCGGGTATGACTACTAACATTTATAACGCACTATCTTAAATGAAAATCTGTTAAACATATAATTAATTATATTTTTATAGTAGTGATACATAATGTTTACAACCTCTGACCTTAGATCTAGAGCGTGATGCAACGGTGATGATTTGAGGAGGCAAGGTTATAAACAATTATTTTTTTATCGAATCGTAGCAGAAATAGTAGAATATTTACAAAAACGGTGGTTTAGCTTTAAATATTCTTCTTATGCCTGCAAAGTCTACGTGCACGGTAAGAAATAAGACAATCCTGATTATTAGAAGCTCCGAACCCCTTGATCTAACGAATGAAAAATAATATGACATGTTTCTTATAGGAATAGCTATAGTTATATAAAAGCGAAATACCACTCACAAATTAATCTCGAAATAACAGAAACTATAACATATGCAAACTTGAAAGGTAGGGTTCCCTTTACGAAGCGGGCATCCGCTAAGAATAAATTTTACGAACAGCTATCCCAAAAGGTGCGTTTTCTGGGGTGTAGTACACGGTTGAACTCGCGTGACTGCTAGTGATTTCTATAACATGCAAAATTAATTTAAGCAGTTACAAATTCTAATGATACATTTATTAATCAGATCGCATATTAGCAAAGTAATTTTATAATTTACCTATATTAATATAAATGTTCAATTTAACTTTGTTATGTAATTAGTGCGCATATTTCATGGCAATTAGCAATAGATTGTATGAAAGAAAAAAATATTAAAATATTTTTTTTTATCGGATAATCTCTCATCAGCTGACTAAATCTTATTATGTATATACAGCCTTTTATAATGAATAAAGATAAAAAACTCATATCACATTTATCGGACAATCTCATAGAAGTTATATGTGGTAAATAATAACATACAATAGCTAAAAAATCCGAAATCCCATTTTCTTCCACATGTGCTCTTAGTCTAACTTGTAAATTTTCATGCAGGTGTTTCCCCTCCTCTTCTCCTATCCTCCTATTCTTTCAGAAGCCGCACGAAAAGCGACAGCATAGCGATTTCGCGATAATTCTGCGGACGCGGAGCACATTACAGCGCCGAATACCCACTAAAATCTCTGTGAGTGCCATCAGTACCGCCATTAGTGAGGTGCCCCGGAACTATAAATCATCAGGGAATTTTAACGGCCAGTCAGTACCTTGATAAGTCGATACCACATCTGCACCACAGGACAACCATACCAACTCGGAACTTCACCGCATTACAATGTTGCAAACATTGCAATACGGTGGAGGTCTCATTCTCGCTCCCTGCCCCGTGCACAAAAACGCCTACTCTCCATCCCAGGCAACGTATGCAAATTTGAAGTAACATACAACTATAATTTGAAGTAACATACAACTATAATTTGAAGTAACATACAACTATAATTTGAAGTAACATACAACTATAATATTCATTAATCGCGTCACGGAATTTCTGTCCAATGTCCAATGAGTCACTATAGTCACTTTCGTTAAATGATTTTTCGTGACACAAAAATCAACATAAAGATGCTACAATAATAGAAAAGACCCATTAAAGTTCAAGGCCTAAACATTTAGAATTTAAACTATGTATCATTGTGACTTTTACTTTTTAGGAATAAATTAAAACTATATCAAATGTGTGAGACATTTGATATAGTTTTAATTTATTCCTACAATTATTATTTCACAAGATGCGCATGAAATCACAGACCACATATACATACATATACACTGAATATTTCACTTTACGGCTGCCTTATGTGAGCCAGAGGTAACTCCCCCATCGTGCCGGCCCAATTCCGCTGTAACGCAGCATGGCACTACTTCTTGCTATACTTGAATAGTATAATAACAATTGAATATTTATAGTATTTTTACTTCCAGTATTAGCATATCAATTAGTTTAAATTTGATATAAATTATACTTATCATTTATTGGAATCAAAGACCTCTAAGATAGTTTTAGATTATTAATGAATTATTTTAAGTATGAATTTAGTGCTGCGTGGTGGCGGCCTAAGAATGCAAAAGGGTTACGTTAAATTCATTAAAGGGCCTGGTTGTTTGGTCTCCCGTCTTCTTCATATTGATATTGAAGTAGACGGGAGCACCGGACAGCGGTCGCGCCGAGTGATGGCGATACCATCAATCGGATCCGAGACAGTCCGAAACCTAATCTGCGATTGAATCCGCGTGCTCAGCGTGGCAATTACGGGCACGTACCTTTAATGGACGGCAACAGCAAAATACGGCCCCTAGTTCCAGGTAGTTTCACTTCTCCTGGCCACGGTAGCGGCTATGGTAACGGTGGAACAAGGGGTGCTAAGGATCTCCGGGCTAAGGATCGCTACCACCGATTTGACCTGGCTACGTATAACGGAAATGGAACTCTTCGACATGATAACCACATAGTTGAGCTGGAGGTGGATCTGGAAAAATCGATGGCACGTTCTGGGGTTATGTGGAGTCCGAAGGCAAGGTGGAGAGACCATAACTCTGCCGTCGGGTTACCTATTCCACTTCAGATACTCCATTACAAGACGGCATGCGATTCCTCGTAAATTAAGTCCCTCGTAGGCAACATCGTCGAAATCTCTAGTGTGTCGAGTAGGGTGACGTATCTCGTACTTAAACTCAATAAGAGGTATAGCCTCAAAGTGATACAAGTATACGCACCAATCTCGACACATTCAGATGACGACGTAGTGGCAACTTATGAAGATGTCTCAAAGGCCTTTTACATAACACCTATAAGGTCCACTTTACGGGGGACTTTAATGCCAAAGTGGGAGTTCGAAATGGTGTCGAATTGAGTCTGGGACCACATGGATTTGGAATTCGAAATTGTAGTGGGAGAATGCTGATAAACTTCCTCGAGAAAGAGGGCCTTTTCTTAATGAACTCTTATCTTAAGTAGAGGCCCCATAGGAAGTGGACATGGCAGAGCCCCGATACTGTGACAAGGAATGAGATTGACTTTATTATGACGGACCGAAGGCATATATTTTGGGATGTCTCCGTGATCAACAGGTTTAAAACCGCAAGTTCGCACCGACTGGTTAGAGGCTCTCTGAATATAGGCTTTCTACGCGAGCGTGTTCGTTTAGTACAGTCAACACTCCGACCTAACTTGCGGCGAACCACGGTAGGTGGCGAAAAATTCCAACAGGAATTAAAAACCGGTTCGATGCGCTAGATAAGTCAGAAACTACAATGGCAATTGACGAGGCTATGAGTGGCGTGATTGGTTACATGCCGGACGTGGGTGAAGGATACTGTAGGTGTATACGAGCAGGAAAGCTAAATTCACAGATAAGACGCTTGGGCATGTGAGGGAACGCAGAGCACACAAAGACGTTACGTCTGCCGACGTCAAGCTTTATAAAGAATACCTATAAAGGGTAAATCCGCAAACTAATACACTGAGACCTTCGTTGCTCAAATAGGCAACAGGTTACCGAAGCGATTGAGCAGAATAGAGAGAGGGTCGAAGGTTTTTGTCGAAGAAGCTTGGAAGAAGTCATCTGACAAATGTTAGGACTGATTCTGTGGTTACCGTTTCTTCTAAGCTTGAGATCTTATCAGAGATCCAAGCTTTCTATTGCAAGTTATATGCGTCGAACGCTCCTAATCCCGATACCCTGAACAACGATCCGCATGCGCGCCTAACACGACATTTGTCAGGCGATCTTCCGGACGTCAGCTTGTGTGAGATTAGTCTAGCTCTTACGCAGCTTAAAGGGGGAAAGGCTCCGGGGAAGGACGGAATCACAGTCGAGTTTCTTAAGGCAGAACGCAAACCTATGTCACGAGAGCTAAAAATTATTTTTAATTTTGTCCTTCAGCGGGGCGTACCTCCCAAGGCATAACTTGGAGGTGACGTTGTTTTGTTTTTGAAGAAGGATGACAAATCACTTCTTGAAAATTACAGACCAATTTCACTTCTTGGCCATATTTACAAGTTATTCTCAAGAGTCTTGACGAATCGTATCACCGCAAAGCTAGAAGAATTCCAGTCACCGGAGCAGGCTGGTTTTCGCAGAGGATTTCGATGATGATGGACCACATTTTCATCCTGTACAAAAGACACATGAGTAGCACACAGCCGCTGCGCCTTGATTTTGTGTACTATGAAAAAGCATTTAACTCTGACGAGGCCTGGGCTGTTATGGAAGCTTTACAGCGATGTCAGGTCGATTGGCGATACGACGAAGTACTGAGAGCATTGTATGTCGCTGCTTTTGTGTCCGTCCTGATTCCCGGAAGTCAAACAATGCTAATCCAATTACATCGAAGAGTGGCGACTGGGGAATGTTATTTCCCCGATATTGTTCAATAATGCTTTGGAGGACGTCTTTAAGACTTTAAACTATGCATAATACGGCCTAAATATTAACGGCGAGTACCTCTCACATCTTCGTTTCGATGATCGATGTCGTTGTGTTGGCCGAATCGTTGGAGAGCTTGCAGGAAGTGTTGCACAGCCTAAATGAATCTTCCCAACGCATTAACCTTAGGATGAACTAGGACAAGACAAATATCATATACAACGAATACGTTCTCCTTAGGCCGGTCAACGCCAGTGGTGCTATTTTTGGAGTCGTAGACGAATACGTCTACCTCGGGCAACTATTGCAATTAGGTACACATAACTTCGAGAAGGAAGCCGATAGTAGGATTTAGTTGGGGTGGGTAGCATTCCCGAAGCTTCGTCACATTCTCACGTCGCCTATACCGTAGAGCTTGAATACAAAAGTCTTCGACCAATGCGTTCCCATGGTGACCTACGGGGCCAAAACATCGTCTCTTAATTTAGGACTGGTCCTCAAATTTGTGGTAGCTCAACAGGCTATTGAACGTACTATTTTGGGAATTTCTCTAAGCGACAGAATTCGTAAAGAAGTCATAAGGCAGAGACCTAAGGTATCCGATATCACGCGACTAATAAGCCCACTGAAGTGGCAATGGGCTGGCCACACACTCAGAAGAACGGATTTCAGACGGGCCAGTAAAGTTCTGGAGTGGAGGCCGTGTTTAGGAAAAGAAGTGTTGGTCGACCGTTCTCCAGGTGGGAAGACAAACTCCGTACAGGATCCGGTCCGGGATGGATGCGAGTAGCAGGAGACCGATCTTCTTGGCGTTCATTGAAAGAAAATTCAGGCCTATCCAAACTAATCCAACAGTGGACCGATAAGGGCTGACAATAATGCTGATGATAATAAATTTAGTTGTAAACTTCAGAGTTTATGCAAATACTAGCTGTAAAGTAATACGTATTTATATTGTAATTTTTATTTAACATATTGTTTACTTATAAGTTTATAATGCAAGAATATATCCTTCATTCATTCATGGTGCATTATATTTAGGCACATATATCTGAGCTACAAAAGGTAATTACAACTATTAAAGATTATTGCGGGCACATGAGCTTACAAAAGAGGAAGATGCAAAGAAAATTAAGGCTTTAGTATTTAAAAGAGAAGTAGCCAAAGCGAACGTAAGGGCTGTTGTCGATGATGTAGCCTTATAGCAAATGAATGAGTGTGTATATTTTGGTTCTGCTTTTAACAGAGGTGTAAAGAACAACGCAGTTATCGAAAGAAGAGTATAACCAGGAAACAGAATGAATGGAACGTTCGGGACTATGCTTAAAGCACTGTTTTAAGACAGGTCAGTGATCCCATTCATTATTGTGTGAAATGTTCTATTGTCGCATGGGTATCATTTGGAATTTATTGTAACCGTTATAGTGTGAAAGAGAGAGTTATGTATGTCAGAAAGGGTATGAAAGTATAATAAATGCGGTCGTGATGATGCCGTCATGTGTGGCGTAACAATCGCCGACGGCGTTCGAAATAATGAAGTGAGAGACAAGCTTAGGTATGAAAGGAAGTGTCGGTGCAAAAGTGAGAAAGTGCATGTTCCGTTGTTTCGGACGTGGAGAAGGAACGATAGCTTAGAGGTTCCAGCAACAGATATACAATGCGAATGCAAAGACCAATACTGACACACCATGGTCATATTGATCGGATGCTTTCTGAACGTGGTGTGATAGTAATCACAACAAGTATGTTGCATGAAGAGTTAGTCAATTAGTTAGTCCTCCCAAAGGACCACCAGCAACTCATAAACCCTTTTTGTAATACTATAACGGACGTAGTGCCGTGCCATTACAGGCGAATCTGGTCGATACCATAGGGAAGGTCGAGTTCGAGAAGGAACCTCTCGCTCGCAAAGCATTCGTTTGCCCGTCGTAAAAAACAGTTACGCTCTCGTGCGGATCATGCAGTTTATGATTATCCGGTAGAACATTAGAGGGATGGTGGAAGTAGGGTAATCAAATCTGTGTATATGATAATGGGTAGTCACAAAATAGCTCGCGACTTCTCTTTTGCCCTTAAAAACCCCATCTGATAAAATCATACTTACAATGGTTGCTTACTGTCTAGGACTTAAGTTAGATTCAAATACATAGAGTGGCGATCGAAATTAGGAACACAGCTAGAGAAAATGTTCATTTGTCTAAATATACATTTTAAATATAATATGTATCTATTAATTTCGTGTTTGTAATGTAAAAGCCTATAACATTTTAAACATTTACAAGTATAATCTTATATGCAAATTATATTATTAGAATAATCCGGCCTATTTGGTATATTATATCATTGCTATTATATAGGATTTAATTATTAGCAGTAAATTATTATATTTATGACTCGTTTTTAATTAGATGTGCGCTTTTTAGCGGGTTATTTGAAATAACGTTATTTATTTCTCGTCTCTAAATATCAAAATTGCCGATTTGAATTAATTTTAAAAACCTTATAATTTCGTCTTATCATTAGGCTTATAGTTCATCCAGCCACCCAGGTGCCTCTGTAAATTATTACTCAAAGTACGCCACAGCCTATTTACGGTCGAACAATATAGCATCAACGCATACACCAAATACAAACAACCCATAAAACAAAATTCAAATAAATTGGAATTATAGGTGTATTTTATATAGCACTACAAAAAAGCGCATGTCTGATTTTGATAAATAAAATTATTAAGAGTAGTATAGTTTCATTTTTCTAGCTGCTACTGCTTACCAGCTAGGAACAGGAAACTAGTGAATGTTTTACTTTTTTAATAGAACCTACCCTGAGTACCTAGCTGCTATAATTAGATAGGTCTTTCTAAATGTTTTTTTTTTATTAAACCAACATTATGTTACGAATTCGCTTCCAAAGTTATAAAAATATCCCCTCACCTAATGTTTGAATTATGGAGTGAAAGTAGCATTTGGTGTTACTAAAAATATTTTCATAAATTATAAAACTTATTAAATCATATAATATATGATATTGTAATCAAGTTATCTATCTCTGAATGAAACCTTTCTTGACATTTCTTTTCATAATTTCATAACACGAGGCTTACTGACATTTGGTTACTTCCCGCGACGCTCATGAAATACGCAGATAAGTTGTCCACCTTTACCCCCTCAATGGCTCCCTTATCGCTATAGCACCTACTGCTCGTTGCACTCCTATTGTATGAAAAAGTCTTTTTTTTTTTGTTGACGCGGGGAAACGCATTTACGTGCCTTCACTATCCCTGGGTGGGGTCAAGTGGCGTGTGGGATATGTGGCACATTTATTTAGTGCCGAATACGCACAAAAACCGGTGCCCGAAACTACAAATCATCAGGGCTACATTGTGGAAAAAAACTTCAGTACCCGTAATAGCATCGATAAATAGAATATTTAGAAATGCCGTTACTAAATGACTACAGAAGAAGAAATACTACTGGACCTTTTCAGTTGGCAACAAACCAATAGGCAATCACTTAATTGTGAGGATCGTTGAGTTCGGTTTGTTATCTGGAAAGTTCTAATAGTAATATTAATAATTCATTAACATTCATGCCTTATAGCGAAATTATGTAGCCTCAACTAAGACTATGACACTAAACTAGTCAAGAGGCTCCGATTCCTCTTTTGTCCCCCCCCCCCACATAATTATAAAAAAATCTTGTACAACTACATTTTCTGCTAAGTTCCATTTTGTTGGTATTAAGGTTCCGCCATTATTGTTTATGTGATGTTGAAAGTAGCCTCGTTTTAGTATAGATATTTTTAATTGATATATTATAATTTATGATCTATGATTATGATCACATTATATTTCATGATCACATTCAGATTGCATCAGGTGTCCCGCCACCCGGAGACAAGTATACAAATTAATATGAATTCCACCATTGGAACGATTTACAATATCACCACAAGCGACACGTGATGTGAAGTTGATGTAAGAGATGCATTACGAACTAGGAAGTCGCCCATTAAATTATATCGTATAATTACTACTAACTATTCATTACATTAAATAAGTACAGTTTAATTAGATTTTTTTATGTTATACGGGGACAAACGAGATTCGGACTCTTTTGGTGACTACATACGCAAATATTTATGACTGCTATGCAATTATGTTGCCAATCATACCTTTTCGATCCCCTCTCTCCAATCCTCCTCCAATGCGCCCCAAAATCTAGCGGACTATTAAAAATAATCTTACATAGGCTCACCTATAGTCGGGTCCTATCACGAGTAAGTTTTTAGGTGGGCTAGACGTGGAACACTGAATACATAGAAGTCCCAGGTTTAGGGCGTAGATAATAATATGAATATAAATAAAATAAATTTTTTCACAATAAATAATTCAATTGCTAAATAAGAATACTTTTACGGATTTTATCGCGGTTTATTATTATTATATGGCCCGACGTTTACCAGTGACCATGGTTGCTGTAAAGCTTCTGAAACGTCAGGCTGATAAATAATTAAATAAACCGCAATAACATCCGTATTGTAATTACTAACATTCGCGTAAACTTAAGACATCAATCAATTGCTAAACATTCAAGACCGTTCGAGTACCACTCGCGGTTAGACTGTTCAGAGATGTTGATAGTTTTGTTAGCCAGTAACTCAAGATTCAAATAAAATCCATCAATAACCTCGTAATAAACTAGACTAGCCATCTGTCTCCGTTCGACATCTCCGTTCACTTTTATTACGGCTCGTTAGAGGAAACAAGAGCTTGTAAAAGATATCTTACTTCAGGAAATAACTTACAACGGATAAATGAATATATATAGTATACACCTAGATATGTTATGTGACTTTATACTCATAAAGTTTATCCCGATGGAACCATTTATTTATTCGTGATAAAAAGTATTTTTTTAATATTCCAGATTGTAATGTCCGTCCGTGTCAAATTTTATCCAAATCCATTCAGTTTTTTCTCGGGCTTGTACTTATACCTTGAAAGCGAAGAGAAGCCCAACACATCTTCATAGGACTGGTGTGAGTGCTCGTCGGGCGACGAGCCTAGGTTTGGGGCCGAAAAGAGGTTCGACCCCCGCAGATGGGAGAGACTCATCCCAATATGCGAATATTTATAATGACTAATTAAACTATTCTTATCACGGCCATACAGACAGCAGGTTCCCTCATCCCCCTGAGCTATTTACTCGTAGTAATGTTTGCGTTTAGATTAGCAAACATATACAAACTTTCACATTTATAATACAAGTGTGAGTCGTATGACTAGTAGGATATACAACTGCATTCAGACCTGTCTGCTGTATTGAAGACAGAAATACTTACGTACTACATCAAAGGACATCACGGCAGAACTCTACAACTCTACGTTCCACCGTCATTTCCTTGATGTCCCAAAGTCTACAGGTGTACGTTTCAAGCGCAATTTCCTACCGCGCACAACTTTGATGTGGAACCAGTTGCCACCGTCGGTATTTCCGGACCGATACGATATGGAATTTTTCAAGAAAAGAGCTTACTCCTATCTTAAAGGATGGCAACGCGCCTGCGTAACCTCGGGTCATGCGGATGTCTATGGGTGGCGGCAGTTACCTACCACCTGCTCGTTTGCGCCTTATCCTATAAAAATACTGGCGAGGTGTGGAGGCTACGCCGTGATGTCGGGTTTTTTGTATATGGGGACAAACGAGAAATCTGTCCCTTTTCACGACTACCGACAACCATGTAAATTAGCATAATTACTATGCCGAAGCGTGCAGCAATGCAGCACAGCACTAACTCTTACTTAATTACCCTATGGTATAAGTTAATACCATTTCAAAATATTTCTTAGGATACATTACTTTATGATTTTCAATTTTTGCACAAAGCAGTCGTACTCATAAACTTTCACATTTATGTTTTTATTAAATCTGTCTATCCCGGCTGTACCATGACCCAGTATAGGGTCATGCCTAGTTTACTAGGCTGATTTATGCGCCTTGTACATTTACAACCAGCTATCACCACCAGACACCAGCGCCACCATAAACACATCGTGATGGTAATAAACTCTACTGCCGTCCTGTTAGATTATTAATTAATGCCAACTGATCAATATCAGTGTGAAAGCTTGGTATATCATTGGGCATTTCCTCTTAATGTTAAGCTGTAAACAAAACAATGTCGATTTGCCCACTATCAAAGTGGACGAAACGCAGTTCATGTGCATTTCTTAAAACATTCCAAAGAGGTAATGCCATACTGCATAGAAGAAGGTAGTGCTATGCATAGTGCATGACACTAATTCTTCCTATGCAACGGAATTGGGCTGTCACGACCGGAGAGGTAACTCTCGCTCACATAACACTGCCATAAAGCGACATCTTCAGTGTCACGTATCATGCGGTTTGTGAGTAGTTGGTGGCCCATGGGGGGGGGGAAGGAGGGCAACGCATCGGCATAGTAATTATGTCCATGTTCATAGGCGCCGGTAGTCGTAGAAAGGTTCCGACTGCGCGTTTGTCCCCTTATTCTAAATAAAAAGAATAGGCTAATACATATCAAGATGTTAACAATTATTGGGAATATTTAATAATAATGATAAAAAATTTAAAAATAATAGTGCCAATACATACCTACCTATAATATCATTTAAATTATATTCCTATGTATATCTGCTAATATTACACTCCTGAATCTTGACATATGTATTGACCTCTTAACGTCTTAATGTATTAAAACTTTCATTGCACAATCTATACTAATATTATGAAGAATTAATATTTGATTGTATATTTGTTTGTTTGTTTGCATCGAATGGTACGTAAAATATGAAATGGAAAATTCTTTTACCTTTACAATTACAATCCTACGTTATAGATGATGAATATATGCTCTATAATATTTTCTAAAACGTTATAGAAGATAATGAAAACTTCGATAGTGTAACTAAAGTTGCAAGAAATATATCAAAGAAAATACATATATCATAACTGCAGAAGTAGAGGACTAGGCTATCCCGACTGACGTTTATCTGACGTAAATCGAATTGTTAGACATGTGGTAACATGTATGAGGCGAAATTAAAGTTTAAAACATATTGTATATTTCTGTAAGAGAAGAAAAAATGATAAATATTTTCTTCTGTAACAAATATTTTTTTTACATCCTTATAGCAAGGGCCCCAAATACCAGGTTGGTGGCCCCTATTACTGGGTGCCCCGCTTCTCCAACGCGAATATAGTGTTTAACAAAATAAAGCAAAATTAACTTACAGGATATAACGAAACAAAAATAGACAACTGTTGTTTGTATATACATACAGAATGTAAGCATGTGTGTGTGCGTGTGCGTGCTTGCGTGCGTGCGTGTGTGCGTGCGTGCGTGTGTGCGTGCGTGTGTGCGTGCGTGTGTGCGTGCGTGCGTGTGTGCGTGCGTGCGAGCGTGAGTGCGTGCGGGCGTGTGTGTGTGTGTGTGTGTGTGTGTGTGTGTGTGTGTGTGTGTGTGTGTGTGTGTGTGTGTGTGTGTGTGTGCGTGTGTGTTATTTGAATATTAATTCTTCTTCTTCCTCATATAGTTATTCGATTAAGAACTTAATTATGCAATTTTTAAGCTGAGACCTTGTCATAGGGTATGTGTGCGTGTGTGTTATTTGAATATTAATTCTTTTTCTTCCTCATATAGTTATTCGATTAAGAACTTAATTATGCAATTTTCAAGCTGAGACCTTGTCATTGGGTATGTGTAGTGTATGTTGTTTATTTTACAAAGACATTATGATTCAAATGAGTATTTTTTTTGTTTGACTTTGGTTTCGCATCGGAGGAGGAAAAATAAAAATAATTAAAAGAATCAACGAATACTTGCCACACTTATTGGAATATCCGTACGAAGCCGGAGCAGGCTGCGAGCATCTCAATGAACCGTGATTTATTACGTCAAAGTGATACAGTTCAAGAATTTAAAGAGGTGATCAACTTTTATTAGTAATATTTGTAAAGAAATTTTGAAGCCACATGTTAAAACTTATACAGTCTTTGTAAGTTATATGCAATCTTTACTGTATCTATTATACTGTCATTATAAAGCAGAGTTTTGTTTATTCGGTCGAGCGCGTAAAAGCAGACCGCGGACCAGTAGCTCCTGAGATTATTCAGAATCTGATTTTCAAGTTCTGAAAAATTTTCAAATCGGAGTCCGAATTGGAAACTTTTTTCAATGTTGCAACATCCCATTTATCGAGGAAGGTTATATATATAACATCCAACGACAGGTGTAAAACCGTGAGGCGCAGATATATACAAATAACATTATACAACCTAATTAATATAAACCACCGTGAACGGGATATTTACGGAACCCTAAAAGCTAACAAGAAGCAGTTTACCTAGACTGCTTATAAAACAGCAACCGCCCAAACGGGTGATAAGCTAAAAGCCACCAGCTGCACACTCAGCTAATTAAATACTCCATTACTTTAAAATGTAAATTCTAACCCACTTTTAACTATCATCATTGGCCATTTCATTCAGCCTGTCATGACAAGACCCAGATAGAATCCGTATAATACCAGTTGTATTATCAAGAACATGACCATAGCCAACGTAACAACAATTGCTACAGTATTGCCAATGCGATTACGTTGTGGTTTTATTAACGAGCATTCGGAGCAGGAACCGAACCGACAAACCAAACCAACCAACCCACCTAACCGCCACCCATCAACATCAGCAAAAAATCTTATGCAGCCGTCTTACCTTCCTCTCCTCCAATGGGCCACCGGAAACTCACTAACGTCACGAAACGCGACAACATAACTGTCACCTTGAGGCAGTACCATGTGAGCCAAGACATCCCACGTACCTTCTCAGTCGTTCCGGTACAATGTAGTGCGATACCTCATTACGCTTTGGAGTCAAAACAAACGCTCTAATGCGTCTCTCTTTTGTGAATTATATTCTATCAAGAACGCATGTTCTTGATAGAATAACTAACTTGATAGAACAAACCCTCTATAAGTTACATACGAAACTTTTTGGAATAAAATCATTGAACTTTAAAACTAATATTACTTTGGCGTCTCGATTAGTAAATAGTCAATTATAATGCCAATTAAAGCATCACAATATAACAATTACACGTCTGCAACAGCCAGTAACAGCTAATTACACCTAATCCCTTGTAAGATTGTATCTTTGATTAGCTTTTTTGTGTCGTTTCGTTGAAGCTTAAGAAATTAAGGCTGATTACACGCTTCTGATTCTGTAACATAATTATTGATATACGTATTAAAAGCTTGTCTCTGGGTTTATGATTTCTATGACAGTACCCGTGAGCCTATCTGGAACTCGAGTGGTAAGTACACTCCAAATCACTGTTACAGATTTCGGTTAGGAGAAATTTATATGGAGCACTTAAGTGGTAGTTAGGAGTTAAGTATCAAGTAGTTATTTGACACTATATCAGTATCCTGTGAAAGGACCCTTAGTGTTACAAGTTGAAAAACGACCTATGAAATGGGCATCCAGAAACGACGATATGACGAAGGGAGTATGTCTTTTGACTTGCCAGGGTGCTCTTGAAGCCATGTCGGGACAAATAAGTAATATTAACGGGCGAATCCGGCCAGTATATTATATATAAACCAGATGGTGATCGTAACATTTCACTGACTGTTAAAAATCTACCTTTTTGTTGATGTACCAAATCTATCTTCAGCCATACAGACAAGACAAAAAATTTAGGGAAGAGGTAATGCCATGTTGCAATTTAGGAGGTAGTGCATAACACTACATCCTCCTATTCAAATGAATTGGGCCGGCACGACCGGGGATATATATACCTCTCGCTCACATAATATCGCTGTATACAGACATCTTCAGTGTCGCGTATCGTACGGTTCGTATGTAGCCGGTGGCCCATTTGGGGGGAGGTAAGAAGGGCAACGTATCTACATGGTAATTATGTGGATGCTCACGGGCGTCGGTAGTCGTAAAAAAGCTTCGATTGCTCGTTCGCCTCCTATTCTATAAAAACAAATTCAATTACAATAAATTCGTTCGTTTTTACGTTATATTCAAACAAAGATTGGACAAAAGTGTAATTATAAAAGATAAAAAAACGTCTTGCCTAGGCGAGACTGATTTATAGTCTGTGACAGACCGACGGTGCCTGATTCCTATCTTTTTTAATCTGTCTGCGAATTTCATTGTCTGTGTGACGTTTCTGGCGGCATCGAAAATTTGAATCGACATGGTTCATGATATATTTAATGGCTAACGAAATATTGAAATACTGCTAACCACGATTTCCATTCATTTATAATCTTCACTTACTTGTGAATACATATCTAAAATAAACGCGTAGTTACAAGTACAATTTTGTGCTTTGTGTGATAGATGTCGCAAAACGTAGATGTTTCATGAAATTAAACATTACTCATATATGTGAAAAAGTAATAACAGAATATATTTGATAGTAATTTTTATATTGGATAAGTTGATTAATTTATACACAATACCATGTTAATCCACAGCAGTATACTAAACTTCTCTGGTTGAAGATAACAATTGCGGAAATAATCGATAACCAATAGATTTTATTTTATATGGAAAATAACAAAAATCAGATCGATAAAACATCTGCACAACTTACAGATAATCGGTTATCGCTGAGCATCAATAGCTACGTTATAATAATCAAAAACTCCTAAACTTCCCGTGGTCTTTCTTTTGTATTAAATGTATTTTTTTTATTTATTCATTGAAGTGAGTTTATTGAAGATGTAGTGTCATGCTGCATAGTGTATGACACTACATCCTCCTACGCACGAAACGTGACACTTTTAGGAAGGAATGAGGCGAAGAAGGGCAACGCATCTGCATATGCGGATGTTAGTGGGTGTAGTTCGTCACCATAGGGCTTTAATTTTTGTATTCCCCTATACAATAAAAATTGCGTACCATATACTAGCTTGTTCGTTTGTACCCCTATGTTATATGTAAGTTTAATAAAAGGTAGTGCCATGCTACATTGCAGAGGAATTGAGCCTCACAACCGGGGAATTACCTCTCGCTCACTTGACACTGGCGTAAAGTGACAGCTTCGCTATCGCTTTTCGTAACATTTGTGAGTAGCTGGTGGCCCATTAGTGGGAGGGATGATGGGAGGGCAACGAATCTGCGTAACAATCATGCGAATGTCCATGGGCGTCGGTATTCATCAAAAGGCTCCGACTCTTGCTTGCCCCCCTACGCTATAAAATATATATTAAACGAATATCGTGAAACACTTATCTTCTACAACACCTTTATTATGTAATAAACTTAAGGCGCCCGGACGAACTTCAACAACTTTTAACAACTTGTTAACTGAAAGCTTTAGAATGTATTCTTGAGGTTGCCATTACAAAGGCGTAAAATTTGCACTTAGAAAAACTTTATTAATTTATGAAGTCAAAACACATGCGCCTTAAAATAATTGATATAAATTCTTGTAACACAATTCATTAAGGAAATAGACTAGCCACTTCTATCCATTCGTACTTATGATAGCTTGCCTGCTACTATATTCTCCTTTACTGGATTTATAGGTTGTCAGGGTAACCCCACCATGGTTCAAGCCTTGTCGTGGCGGTGGGGCTCAGCCTGGGGTGATCACAGACACCTTGGGCGAAGCCAAGGATGTGGCGGCTCTTAGTACCCCTCCTATAAGAAGAGTGGACTAAAGGGCAGGAGGAGGTGCCGCTCTTTGTACTCCTCTTATAAGAAGAGAGGAATAAGAGCAAAAAGTGGTGGCGTTTTTGCACACGGGGCAAGGGGCGAGGATGGGTACCTCACCCCCATTGCATGGTCCCAAAGTCGGTGGGGTTGTCATGTGGTGCGGGACAACCCCTTCTATGGAGGTGTCATCGGTCCCGTCGGGGGATGACTTGCGGACGAGGTGCCCTGATGATTTGCTGTTCCGGGGCACCTCACCAAAGGCGGCACTAGTGGCACTCGTGGTGGTTTTTGTGGTTATTCGGCACTATGTAATGTGCCTCGAGCCCCATACACCACTGGTCCCACCCAGGGCCAGGGAAGGCACGTAAATGCGTTTCCCGCGTCAACAAAAAAAAAAGGCGTCAGGGCAAAAAATATATTGATATCTAGAGTTTTCCCATAACTATTATTTTTATAGCATAGAGAGGGCAAACGAACAATCGGATCCTTTTCACAACTAGGGACGCCCATAGACATCCGCATAATTGTCGTGCATATCCGTTGCCTTCTTTCCTCCCCTACCTTCCTAAAGGCTTTTTCTCATTTGCTTTTATATTTATAGTTTTTGTGTTTACGTTCTCTCTAAGCCTTATACTCTTATCATAATTTTAATTTATTACTATTGGATCGTCATCAATATTTTCTATATTACCCCAGTTGATATTCTTAATATAAGCACAAGAAATTCCTATTGGCAGTTTGATCAGCGTCCCACGGGAGATATATGTGTAATGTCTTCACTAGTCTGTCGAGTGCTCTAAACTGATTGCGCTACTTATACAATAGTTTATTTTCACTTGCAGCATGAAAACCACTTAGCAAGTGCATAGATGGACAGAGATAGAGGCGTATACTTGGCGTATAACATAGAAGACGTATGCGTTTTTAATTTAATTAATTGGGCTATTAACAATTTAATTTATTTTATTATTATACAAGTCCACAACGAATTACCTCTACAAATTCGCATTATATAGCGAATAAGGTAAGATAGAAAATACTAGTAACCTTCAGTAAAACCAATACAATCAGGCTTTTACGCCAGTTTTTGGACCTTTTCAATGCGCGAGAGATTCAAAGACTTTACTTGGTGTCGCGTTCAACACATTTACACACTGCCATTGATGTTGGATAAGCTGGTCGTGTCGTACTACTGAAAACGCACTACATCCCGGCTAAATGCCATCAAACACCTATAGTGAATAGCCTCGTATCAACACTGACAGCCATCTCCTGAGTCCTCTGGTTATCGTGATAGTAAGAAGTGATCGTGCAGTAGCCGACCTAAGTCGGTGCAAGAGGCAAGAAATTTTTCTTCCTGGATTTTTTAGAAGAAACCTTTGTTCAGCAAAGGATGGATAAGTCTAGGCCTTAACTATAATGCTCTACACTTCCTTATGCTCAATCCTAGCAATACACCGTCAATGGTTAATGATAATAACGACGTTGAGCAGCAGTGTTCGGAAACTCGACTTGACTGATGGACCGAGCATTCTATTGGCAAATAGAGTTTATCAATCAATAGGAAAGCATTTGTTGGTTGGTAAATATAAATGCATCTACAGCACGAGAAAGTACAAACTATATCTCATCTAGCTATTATTGGCAAGTGGGTTTACGGCTGGAAAGCAAATGTCTGTCGGAAATAGACGCGCCAGTGTCGAAAGGTACTGACACTTTGACGGAATCATTTCATAAAGTATCTTAAAATATTTCATTCGCAACTTACATAAAATATTATTATTTATGTAATGTACCTTCGTAAATTTGTTACTTTGTTGAAACATTTCCAAAAAAATAATTGCCGATGATTTTGCCCACGTGGACAGTTCAAAAGCTTATGAAAAATACATTTCTTTATACCCGAGTCTTTTCTAAACACGGCCAATAATGCTTACTGACAAACATTTCCGCGACACGATCGCGGTCTATCAACTTACAGCAAAATGATTTGTATTAATAAAACATAAAACTCACATTCCCGTGACTAGATCCTCCACTTTACTTTGACACATATGGCTGTACAGTATAGCCAGTTTTTCTGAGAAGTTTTGCGATCGAGAAATGTTTATTATAATACAGTTTCGATTCCCGCGCGTTCGTAATGGCAGATAATGAAGCGCTAACGAGCTTGACGCGGTAATTATTTTTGCTGGTTTTTCGCCGATTTGCCTAATTAAGGTTTTAATGCTAAGACTTGCGTGCACTTTATTTTGATAACATACCAATCATACCAAACACTGCACTCGGTACATTTTACTATCTACTCAAAATTTACCAAAAATGAGCAACAACTGCACAGGAAGCACATGAATGTGTTGACAGTGACCTCACTACTGCTTTGTGTAAATGTCTTTTCTGTGATCGGATTTATACTTATCCCATAAAATTAATAAGGACACAAGTTTAGGAACTTCGTAATCTTATATATAAAACTAGCTATCTCGATAGATGTTGTACTGTCATGAATTGAATTTGTTGTCATTGTAACGCGTAAACATTAAAAAACAAAGTTGAGGTCACCCTTATTACGTAGAATCGGCTACTATCTATTTTTACCGGGTTTCGTATTGCTATATGATGATTAATGAAGTAGTTATTTTGTAGTGATCCGAGAAACAAACTCACGAACTCAATAACCGATCCCAGAAGTTCTCGCGATTTAACTTTTAAAGCTGGCATGAAATAACTGCCACTACGAAGTATTTAAACCTTATAAAATTCTAGTTTGTCAATGTGTATAGACATGCAATGTATCATGCTAGAAATAAAAAGATATGGGCTCTTATTTAGAACTAATACCTGCCTGCCAGACATTCCTCAACTTGTATGATCTGAAAGTTTTTACCGCGCGATTTATTCATTGGACGAAACCTACGGTGAATCAGCGTGGCCTTAGCTAGCAACTACGAGTTTTATAAAGTACTAGCTTTCCGTCCCGGCTTCGTCCATGTATAAATTGTACTACTTGAAGGAAGTTAAAGCCGCTGGCCCTTTGGGGGGGGGGGGGTGAAAAGCAGGGCACGCATCGGCGTATTTATGCTGATATTGACTGGCGTCGGTAGTCGTTGAAAGGCTCCGATTACTAGTTTGTCCCCTATACTATAAAAAACTGCATAATTTAAACATTTTTTTTGTAAAGACAACTTTACGCGCATGACTTTAATTTGTTTTTACAACGTCCATAATGTGTAAATTGCACATCTTTACCGACGGTTTAGAGACGCTGACTGTGTATCTTGCTATTTCTATAAATCAATATTCTATCCCCATCATGGCGGATTTACGAAGTGTCGTTGACTATGATTTCACCAGTTATATAAATCAGTATGATATAAAATATGGGTTATTTTCTTATGACTAACGCCTTAGTTGTTCATAAGGTATTTTGACGAGCTGAAATTCCAGAGCCGGTAGCAATTCCAACAACCAAGCTCCGTCACGAGGTATTCGTGCGGATAAAAGTGTGTGAACAGGATCAATAATATCACATATGATTCATCAATAAATTAAATCCGTGTTCCTATTGGAATCATTGGAGATGTATTTGCTGTTTTATGGTTGGAACAATCGTGCATAACGGGTATGAGCTCACAGAATACGAGCATAACGGGTACGAGCTCACAGAATACGAGCATAACGGGTACGAGCTCACAGAATACGAGCATAACGGGTACGAGCTCACAGAATACGAGGATTTATTTTCGGATCTGAACTTACGCTGTGTGCTGTGAGTGCTCATCGGGCGAGGAAATTAGGTTCGAGGTCGAATGGGAGACTGACCGCCACCCCCACTCTTCCATAGATGGGAGATATACATCCAGGATAATGTTTATAATAGCTATTATTATGATGTCCAATTATTATCATGGCCATTATTATCATAGCGGTTTGTTGGATTTCGGATTTCCAACGTCGCTGGTAAATACGTTACACAGAAACACTTAGTCCGTCGCATGGCAGTCCATTGGCACCTGGTGAACGATCTGCTCGCATAATCTCGTAATTATATCAACGCTCATCACAACACCGGGGTTTACGTTCCTTTTCAGGCTCACGTCATAGACGTGGGAGCACACATATCGCGTACTTATTTGTTTTTAAATTTTTATTGAACTAGTAAGCACTCTATTTTAAAATTTTTCTCTCAAGGACCAGACTTTCAATCCACAACAAGCGCTTTATCATATTGATATAGTATAGAGCGATTTATTTCTATGCTTCACTAACTTTCGTACAAAATAGAAATAGAAAAAAAAAACACACAGTCACACAGTCTAAATAAATCAGCATCGGTAAGATATAGCTAAACCGTGAGTAAACCGATAAAGCTTATGAAATAAGGCTACCCACAGACTTTATCGTATTTGGACAATAGAAGTAAATGATGTATACGCTTTTTTCATTTCATCTTTTATCGGCGTCTATAATAAAATATAGCCCTTTTTACCTAATCGTTTTGAATTATATTCACAATACTGACTTAGAAATTTAATACTCCATAATACATAAATTGTCAAGTAATTACAACAATAAAACACTAATGTACTGATTATTATTTAGAACACATGGAGTATCTTAAGGTACGTTAAATTTACAATGGCGTCTTGGTTGTTTTAAAAGTGCGGACTTTGCCTTATGTATAGCATGAAATTGGCGCTTAGCGGTACAGAGAACTAACGAGATCAAATCTTTATGGCTTTTATAATCCATTTGACTCTAACACACTTCTAGTATAATTTATAGCCCACACATTATGAATCACCACTAGACACTTCGATATATCTTCGTCAACGTAATATTATGGAATTTTGCACGTTTATTTACTGACAATATTTCATCGATCAGACCCCTACCTGATAATGTGACAATCCCATGTACTTATCCCTTATATTACATGCTAGATGCGGGAAACGATGAATTTGCATGGTCATGGAAGGACCATGTTCAATATTAGATATATCTCGTCATTATATTACTGTGTGTGTCAGCTCCGTTACGCAACTGGAGAAAACATGATTCTAAAGCGCACAAGAAACGTAACGCGGTAAAAAAAACATATTTCTTCCATACGGCCAGTCTTTAGACGTAGTCTTTCTTAAGGCGTAAACTCCATAAATAGTCATATACTATGAAATTATGAATAATAATGTCAAGTTACATGTATATTTAGCTACAAAGACTTTACTGAGTGGATTACAACAAAATTGGCATTTATCCTTGTTTATACTTTAAAACATGGCAAACGAAGCCGAAGAACCCGATATGCAACGATTAAGATAGCCTAACTGACACAGCAAGACCAGTTGGAAGGCGACGTAGGACGGAGTTCAAAAATCAACCCTAACAAGTACATATACAGTCCAAGACCATATGAGTAGGTGCTGTAAGAAGATGCATCTATATTTAGACACGTGTCTCAGCAAAATCTCAAGATCTATGATTATCAATACTCGTGTAATTTGATTGAGTGTTTGGGCTACACCTGGGAGATTTGCATGCTTGACTGTTGCTCTACAGACTCTACAGTCCAGCTCGTAATTCCTCATTAATTAATCTGTGATCACAATCACTTTTTTTTGTATTGGAAATAATGACAATCCAATCGGCTTCTACCTAACAGACTGTGATGTAGCTCAAGATCGGAGAGAGTCGCTCGAAGCAAGCAGCTTATGACTATATCTGGAGAAGGCCTGTGTCCAACAGTGGAAGCCTTCTGACTGTTGTTGATGATTATGTTAGTGACTAAACTAGATTGGCTCTATTATAAACATACGGTCCGGCTCATGGTTATTTGACTTCAATCGATTAATACATGTAGACATTTGTTGAAATAGCGCACCAGCTTTACACATATATGTCCACAAAGTAATACTTAATACTTAACTCGTCCTGATGTCCTGAGAGATTAACGTATACGGCGATATGGGAAATTGAAACTTTGCCTCACTGACTAACAGGCTCGTAGTTAAAACTAGCAGACCGCCCTAGCGGTAATTTAAACAAAAAACACATATTCTGAAAAGGAAATAATTAATAACATAAAATTAAAATCATAGAGCCTCCAGCTAAACAGAAGAAGAGATCCAATATTTTATCATATTTGTATAGCCTTTTTTTACCCTCATCTTCTCGCATCGTATACTGGTAACTATAAATTTTAATTAATTGTGAAGGAAACTGATAGTGGAAAATTGCAAGCAGAACATTACCTATATTTAACACTTGTTTTAAGAAATAATCGTAAAGTTGTGAATTATGTGAAGATTAGTAAGACCCATTCGCCATTCGATGTGCGATCCGCCGATGAGGTTCCCATGTACCTGTTATCTCCAATTGTATTTAACGAAAGAATTGCAATTTGTCGTTTACATCGAAACGCAATTATCCTGTACCTAGTAGTGGTTTTGCCTCGCACGCGAAAAGTGACGCAAAATATTCTTAATGTTGTTCCTCTAGAAGTGAAATCAGATATTTTTTCCAAGAACAGCAAGTACTGACTGTCCCGTTTAGATACAAAATATATCTCTGAAGCCGCACTACACAAACAGTCTAAGTGAATGTTCAATCGAAGAACATTATTCAATATCTTTTTGTGTCAAGCTATATTCACATTCTGTTCTGCCTACGTCTAAATTTCACCTTAACCTTTCTACTCTGTAGAATACAATACACAAGCTGCTTGTGTTTCTTCGAATTAAGTATAACAATGAACCTTATACTCAATACATATTTTTTTGGCCAGGCTTGTGCAGCGTTATAACAAATAGCTAAGTATAACTTTCGATTTCTCTACAACGGGTGTTAGTTCAGCAATATTTGCGCAAGTCATTACCAACTGTTAGCTACATGATTGTGTGAGGGATGTGAGAAGCTGGGAAGATAATTTAACATAGTGTAGTTGGCCCTCGCCATTCCACCAGATTTTACAAATAGTCTCACTGGAGTAGACTGATTCTTTCCAATAATGATTCGGGCTCTCGATGTCTTAAACACATGCAAATTTCAATAGAGAAGATGAACATCACAAATAATAATATCATAATGAAATTAAAGTGGCGGCCCGGTAGATGACGACTTGGTTAATATTGGGGGGAGCTGCTGGATGTAAGTGGTTCGTAACCTTGACCGGTAGCGCTCAATGGGGGAGGCCTATGTCCAGCAGTGGACATGACCCGACTGATGATGATGATGACAATCATGATAATGAAGCAAATTAAAAATCAAACGTAACACCTCAAAGTTGCAAGATCCAGATTTAAGTTCAGGACTACATAAAGGGTAGTCTTCAGGATTAGGTGGATCGAGCTTTATGATCTAGTCCCGAGTCTTGCTGGAATGATCACACTTAGTTATTAAACATGGTTTAATTAAAGGATTTGACAACCTTCTCAAGAATGATATCTTAATACGCTTGTGTTGATATTTTGATACCTTTTTCACTAAAATACGGCACAATCACTCCTTCATACTTAACACCTCACAAAACCAACACTGAAGTCGGATAATGCCCACGTTGCACTCTATCGTCTATATGGGAAGCTCCCCTAGAGCTTCGAGCATAAATACAATCATTATGTTTCTTAAAATGTTGCACAATTGTAAAAGATCTAATTTGTAAACAAACTTTTTCTGTGGCTTCAGTAGTTGTTTTGATTTCATTCATCTTTAATTTAATAGTTCAGAAATTACCAATGCGTCTTATATAGGCTGCAAGTTCTAAGTCGTCTCGTAAAATACGCGACATAGTTGTAGGTGCTATCTTAATTTCCCGAGATAAAATATTTTGCTTTTGGACAGGATTTTTTAACCACATTTTGTGACCACGTACGAACATGACGTCAGCGGCCAGATCTTTGTCTGTCACTAACAGGGGAAGTCTCATTGTACCTATTAATATCCCGGTACACAGACTTTAGGCTAATGACAAATGTGTGTGTAGAGTTTTAAAAATTGCATTTGGCTCCATACCAGCTTTGTGTGGTGCAATCGCAGCCATTCTGTACTCTTTATTACTCCACTCCATTATAATATCGCAAAATATTGTACAGTGTATTTTCGAAAGTATTTCAAAAATGAGAAAACACAATCGTATAAAAATTCCAAATTCAGAGGTAATATATTTTTTTATTTTTTATTTAACAGTATTTATGGCCAGACTAAGTATAATAATAATTATTTTTTATTGTATATGGGGGCAAACGAACGATGAGTGCCTTTTTATGACTACCCATGACATCAGCATAATTACTATGCTAATGCTTCGCCCTCATTTGGGCCTCCTCCTCCCCCTAAGGGGCCTCCGGCTACTCACAAACCGCATGAAACGCGACACCGAAGATGTCGCCGGTATCGAGTCTCCAGTCGTACCGGTCCGATTCGGGTTCATTATATTAATTTCGGATACTTGTAACAACTTAGGTCATCAGGACAGCTGACATCTTGCCCGGATAGTCCAGTCCGTCTCGCTGATCAGTCCACTCGTACCATGGTTGCTGTAAAGCTACTGAAACGTCCCGATTGTAAACTAATTCTATTATATTCACGTAAAATTAAGAAATCATTTGATTTATTTCATTTGTCTCTTACGACGCTTTAATTCACAAATTATGGCTAAGGGTGAGGTTATTAATTGATGATTGGTAATTAAATTATATATTTATTAAAGAACGAATTTTATTCGATGTTCTATCAACTTGATATAAACAGTAAAGGTAATTGTATTATAAATAAACCTACATGATTACTTTTTTCCTGACCTAAACTTTTGCTGTGGAAGCGAAGAGAAGTCCGATACAGCTTCATCGAAATGCTATGAGTGCTCGTCTGAGACTAGGTTTTGGGCCGTGAGAGGGTCTTACCCCTCTCTCTTATGAGAGTATCTGCAACAGCTAATTTAACTATAATTTTCATGGCCAGAGACGACCCTGGCGTCCGGGTCAGCTCACGCGCGGTAGCTAAAATGGTCTCAGCACTGACGTGAAGGTTTGGCTCAAAGGGAATATTATGACTGGGGTGCCCATACTTCCTTCACCCTCAGAAGGTCGAAAGACCTCGCGCGCAGTAGTCTCGGAATACCTCACCCGGTATGGCCCTATTGTTTGAGCTAGAAAAATCACTACTCGTAATGGATTAGATACTAGCAAGTGCTTTTTCTAGCATGGATCCGATATGTCCACAAAACAAGATATGCACAAATGGCCGTAACAATTTAATTACATAATATAATACAGGAAGAAAAAAATGTCATCCTTTTTTTAAATTTGGCACTGGTTAAATTCGGTTTTGGTTTGTTGAATGGAGGACTTTGGACTTTGAAATTTGGTAATATTGAAGATTATATGGAGCAACTTTTATTATTTTAAATAAATGAAACGATACACACAGGTGGGTAAGCACACACTCACTTGTGTAATACACGTTTTATAATTAAAGCGTCAACTCTCTAACACAATCATTTGACTTTTAATTATTTTTAAACGAAAATGTTATATTTTTTATAAATGTGAACAAATTTCCAGTTTCTGTTCCAAGAACAATGTATAAAATGTAACTAAGCAAACTTATTAACAATAGGAAATTGGAAAATTGTGACGGAATAACGTGATGTTCTTTACATTGTACAATTTCATCACATATATTCAAATAGTCACGCTTTCTGTCATTTGTGCATCAATAGCGACACACTGAGAAATAAAGGTCATATCACATTTATATTCAAATTGATCATTAAAAATGTATGGACTTTATTATAGTATTGTATTTATATTTGATTCATCGTTAAAAATGTATGAAGTTGAATGTGTAGAGAGTATACCACACAATTTGAATATTTTAATGGATTTCAAAAAAGGAGAATATCAATTCTACACGTATGTATATAATGTTATTGGAAATGCAAAATATTCACATGTGACAATTTGATAGAGCTTCCAAACAAATATACAAAGTTTTATAGCTGTATGCAAATGATTTAGACCTATATTTCCACTCTGAAATATTGATTGGGTCTTCATCTTTATTTTTTATTTGCTTACAGTTCATTTCAACTTAGGAAACAGTTAAGATTTCTTAAAAATAGATCAACAGTTTTTTCTTTAAATCTTTATTTAAAGATTAAGTATGCCGATTCAACAGTTGATGCACTATAAAATAAAAAAAGGAGTAACTACGGCAGTTGGTAAATTATAATTATATCACTGAAATGGCTTTTCAGTGATAAAATTATTTACAAACCTATTTTTGTCGTCTATTTCATACGAACAATAATTTAAGCAAATATAAGTTGGCATCTTTATAAGTTGTTATGCTCATCTCCCGTTGGTACGGAACCCTCAGTATGCGTGTCCGACTCGCACTTGACTGATTTATTTGTGATAACCGTTGCCAATCTTAATGATGGTATTAGTATGACAGCATGCCGTCACTTACAGTTCGTGTTACAGTTCGCATGCGAGTAGCTACGTAACGCCTAGTTTGCGGACGCGCATGTAACTAGCACTAACCAACAAACAAACAACACGAAGGACGTCCTACGTATTCTATACATATAATAATATAGGTACAGTTATTCGACATTATATAACGTTCAAACACATGCTTGAAACCGTGGAATTATCTGAACGTCATTATGCCAGCTTGACTTTTGGAGTAACCTGATGAATTCGTGACTAGGGAATAACTAGAACTAACTACATATATATGTCAGTGAAGATAGAAAGGAATGTTGCGTTTCGTATATTACAGTAAGGACAAGAGAGAGGCGTGAGACAACACATTTTCTTTCTCTCTTTCTCACATGGCATTGAAGTCCTAAGGTCCGCAATTTCAATTCCGATGCACAACGCAATTTGTTACCGTTGTGTGTCGATGTGGGACTAGCTTATATCACCATTGGCACTTCTGAACGATACGACCTTCAAGAACAGATACTACTCCCATTTCGAAGACCGTCAGCGCGACTGCACAACCTCGGGTTCTAGGGATGTTTATGGGTTCCGGTAGCTACCGAATATCTCCTCGTTTTCTTTTTATCCTACGAAAAAGAAAGATTAAAGAAACGCCCAAAGACTAAATCTTTATATCGCGTACTTAGTGTAGATTATTGGCACCTCAAACAGCTACGAGTACACGCGTAGCTGTTTGGGGGTGGGAGTTTTTTTTTTTTTGTTAAATACCCTTGTAAAAGTAGTTATATTATATATGCCCCTGAGTAGGACAGCTATATTTCAACAAGATTTAGCATTTCAACAAGATTTAGCATTTTTACTATAATAGTAGCAAAAAACGGAATCATCCACCTGTCCGTCCGTATGTCACAGACGATTGACAAATTTTAAAAATTTAGTACTAATAAAATCGGTGATTTTATTAGTATTAAATTTTTTTTTTAATTCGACGAGGTGAATAGTGTCTATGATTTTGAGCACTCCATAGATGAAACCGAGGGATGTTTTTTTTTTCGAGAAAGCATAGCATAGTGATGATGTGAATTGAATCGATGTTTTTAAATGAGCTAGAAATTTCTAAAAAAAAGTTTTTTTGTATTATGCTAATACTTTGTGTGACATTAGATTTTAAAATTGTTAAAAATACATCCCTTCCCCCTCTAACTTTGTAACTACGGAAAGGAAAAAATGGAAATATACAATTCAATAATAAATTCAAACTAAAATTGGTTTGATCAAAATCAATATGCAATTATTATGGTTTGCTACTAAGGAACCCTTCATAGGCGAGTCGGGACTCGCTCTTGGCCGGTTTTTATGGATGCCATGGCAACTTTACCGATTTTTAACAAATTTTATGTTTATATTCAATTGGTCAGAGAATCGGCTACTATCTATTTCTCATACCCCTAAGTGATAAGGGTGGTTTGGTTGGCTGGATTAAGTGGTGGTCACATTTATCAACAATCCTAAATGTGTAACCCTTTTATCACCAACCCCTAGCTTTAATAGCCAATTAGTCTATAAATAATTTACATGAGAAAACAACGTTTGCCGGGTCAGCTAGTTTATCTTATAAAAACGCCTCATTTTATTACCACAACAGGTAATATAATTCTAAACACTAACAATAGAAACACTAACCTAAGTAGATCATTCCAATGAACAAACAAACGTAATGTGATCTCTTCACATAACATACGAATTTGACGCGAAGTCAATAAAATAAACGTGTGCGTCACGATGTATGTAGGTCAAAAAAATCATTAATCGTTTATTATACCATGTAATTACATAATAGCAGTCGTGTGGAATATTAAGGCTTTATTGGCTGACAGTAGTGCGCGCTATGGATGTCTAGACGCATAATATATTATAGGAAATACATTAAAATATTTTATTTCCAGCTAATGTGCTAAAATCAATTAGCACAACTAACATTACAAACAGACTTAATATTATAATATGTATTTCTATTAATTGTCAGCAATGTCAGATGTCTTGTGATTGTGTTCGTGAACAAATGAAGTGGCAGTGATAATGTGTTGTAAAAAAATGAAAACAAATGATTAGGATGTGAAAACCATGTTGGAATGTGTGCGTCGCGCCAGACCGAAGTTACGCGCGTCGACAGAAACTCGACAGAAACACCTGATCACGACAAAACTGGTGATTTTGCTGTTCATTATACTCATGACTGTGAGGTGAGTGTCTTTACGAATGACCTTTTCAGATCCTTAAAATCTTTGAATTGTAGCGGTATCATCTGGTCTTTTGGCTGCGAATCTGGTTTTCTAGTTTTGAGTAATTTGCTGACATCAGAACTAACGGTGTTATCCACTGTTGACGTTCGAGGTCGTGATTCACTATACCTAATATAAAATTAGGAATGGAGAACCATTCTAGTTTTATGTTACTGTGTAAATCAAATTGATATTTTTCGTAAACCTACTCTACGTCAGTCTTCCGGAAGGGCTAAAAGGTGACAAAAATATCTTCTACCTCATCGGTTTACGTAAATAAAGAAGACAGTGGTAAAGTCATATGAAATTAGTATATAATTGATGTATACGACCTGTTGCTAACAGATCCGCGAGGTTTTAGAGATTCATCCGCGAGTCCCGTACACCGGATCCCACACAAGACCCATGGCAGTGCATAAATACATTTTCCCGTATCCGTACAAAAAATGTAGGTTTTTTTGGCTGTGTATCTTTCAGTGGGTACTATTGCTTACGTATTGTATGGATCAGATGGCCAGCATGACAATCCGTACAACAGATCCCTACTTCCAAAACATTATAAAACATAGTCTACATAAGCTGTATGAGATGTATTCGAGGAATTATCATGCGGTTAGCAGTTAGGACCAGTGAATAGAGCGATTCCCGAGGAATGTTTTAGTATATCACTTGTTACAGTAACGATCCGACATCTGTTATTCACGGGCGAAGCTAAACGCTAGCTTGTGGATGTGGATGCCACCATATGATCTTATAAGAATAATGTCCAAACCGCACCGATTACGTAGCGGATTCTTTGACACGGGTAGACTGTTTGTGTTATAATTATACTGTCGAATTAATGTTAACCTTTAAAAATAAAAAGTAAGGTCAATATTTATTAGCTTTCTCTTTAGACGTTTAAGTATAATAAGCGATACAAGTTATACCAATATTTGCTACGTTAAGCGAAAGAGGTGAAAATAACACATTTAGAAGAAATATTAATTAACCAAAGTTCCACTCCATTCCACTTATATTCTTGAGGAAAAACAATGGAAACTAGCTGCTACACTGTAAACACCATGTATACTCCGTAGATATAACTAAACAAACATGTAGGGGATCTAAACAAAATGACATAATGATATGTTTGGGGCAGCAGTACCGCGGTAATGGTATACCTGCCTATCAACGGGCCTATTAAACATCGTTCAGAGACGGATGGCGCAAAAAACGTAAAGAACCCAACAAGGGACTGACAATACGAGAGCACCCTATAATTACTTACTATAAATTTGCGAATTTAAAAAGCGTACACAAAACATTTTTTTTAACACAAGTAAAAAAATAAACGTTTTTAAGAATAGATGTTGGAGGAGTTCCGTAGAAATTTAATGTACAGGAAAAATGGAATGTATTAAAAAGAAAATGTTCCTTGAATCATATTAATCATACTACAGGTACTTTTTTTTTTGTTTTATTTAGTGTCCCGACAATTGTGTTCTAGTCAAATCTTACAAGCCAATTTTCTCTTCCAGTGTCCGTTTGAGCTAAGATTTTGCAAGCATGTGTAAATCCGATGCCATTACAAAATTTACAAAATTATTATGTCACGGATCCAATGATAAAACGAAGTGTTGGTCCGACCGTTCACCAGGTGGGCAGACGATCTCCGTGCAGTAGCCGGTCCGGGATGGATGCGAGTAGCAGGAGATCGGTCGTCTTGGCGTTCATTTAAAGAGGCCTATGTCCAGCAGTGGACCGACACGAGCTGATAATGATGATGATGATAATCCAATGATGGAGATAAAATAATGGAAATTAGAGGACCTCAGCAGTAAAATAACACTGACTCGCGTATTTAGGCTTGATTGACCTGTACTGACAAGCACTTTACGCCTAGATGACAAGGTGTACTGATGGGGCTGGTAAGAGATCGACTGTTTAGTAAAATATAGCAATTCTATGGTGGCTTATTTTATTCCTCTTTGATGACTCTGGATGTATATGGTATTTTTTGGTAAAAACTTAAGAACGGTTTTTTTATATAATACACTTTTTACTAATGTCTGAATTACACCCCAATCTCATGTGTTTCACAACAACCAGCTCTCGAAATCGTTTAATTATCGAAATTACACCTTGCCATGAAAAAGAAATACACTAACAGAAAACTAACGAAAAATAAAACTATACACTAGCAACACCATGCAGTTTTACCAGCGTAACTCCGGTCCTCTGCCTAGCATCATTATAGACTATAAGATTCGTCATGAATGAAGATATCATACACAAAAATATGTTTTCAATTTCAAAGACTTCCTTCTCGAGTCTACTAGAGATTATTACTGTTGAACAAACACACAAAAAAGCCATATTCTGCCACGGATCTCTAAAACTCGATCTAAGGTACATGGTACCTGTGATGTGAATAGAAATCCACGTGTAAGCGAGTCATTTTTATGATTTAAACGGACAAGTTTGCGTCGGCTCAAAATGTGGTTAGCGGTCTTAAGTGGGGCAATTATGTTCTATACGTGCTTGTTAAGTCATATTTAAGTTCTCGCATGATCGCACGCGTATTAACTAAGGATACCTGTGCGGTAGGTTGTAGATGGTTTTTATTTCATCGCTTCTTATGATAGGCAGAACCTGTGAGTACGTGGGTCATATAGGCGAAACCGTAGGGCGTCATGGCGTAAATAAAAATGAAAAATATACACCATTTTTTCTTAAACCTAGATATAAAGACTCATCGCCTTATATTAAGAGGACCCGTGTTTTTAATATAGGGAGACAACCGAGAGATGGAGAGCCTTTTGACAACTTCCAAAACCCATATATATACACATTATTGTTTTCGTACAGATGCGTGACTCTTCTTTCCTTCTACCCTCCAGTGGGTCATCAACCGCACTCAACATGATAGTACAGTTGTCACTTTACGGCGGTGCCATATGAGGGAGAGGTGCCAACCCGGTCGTGACGGGCCCAATTCAGCTGCAATGCGTGGCAAATACCGAATGTCCGCATAACATCACGAGTAGGCATCGATCCCTTGTCCATCAAATTCTAAACATAGTATCAATTTTAACTAATGTCAGAATGCCAATTACACAAAGAGTTTATGAAAAACAATTTTATAAACTCTCTGTGTAATTAGAATCGCCCCGCGGGCTTCACCCGCGTAACTCCATTAGCCATGGCACCTAAGTGCCATGACTAATAGGACTGATCTCTAAAGATCACATGGAGATTTTGCAACAAGTACGAAATTGTTTCCAGCGAATGGCCACGGGCTGTCCGTGGTACGTACGCAATCACGACCTACACAAGGACTTTGAAATGCCCTCTATCAGATGTCATTCAAAGACATCTCAAAGGAGTATTTCTATCGGGTGTCTCGTCACCCCGACACACTCGTTATAAAAGCAGTGGACTATGATCCAAACTGTGTGACTATCATTGGTTGTCGTCCAGACACTTACCGTCGGACGAATACGACCACGCAATGACTACTGTCAAGCACATGACACCGCACACATTGTCCAGGGACTCGCAGACGTCTTAGGGATAGAGGCAACACGTACGCAACAACCCAGACACTTGTCAAGTCGGACAACCGAACACACGTTCGACTACGAACAGTCCGAACGACACCTTCAAAGTAGTGTTCCAATATTGTTACGCTTAAATAATACCACCGTACCGGTTAGGTATTCCGAGACTACCGCGCGCCAGCTCTTCCACCCGTCTGAGGTTGAAGGGAAGTACGCCCTAAGTATAAACTGTATGTGTAACTAGCATCAATCCCCGGGCTTCACCCACGTAATTCCGATCCTATTACTCATAGCGTTCTGGTATATAACCTCTAATCTTCCTCGATAAATGGACTATACATAGAGAAAGATTTAAATCAATTCGGGCTAGTAGTTTCTGAGATTAACACGATCAGACACACACTGTAATCAATACTACATTGAGTATTATGTCTCGAATTTTATAGTGACGTCAGCTAATTAATTTGATTTGCAACCAGATCGACTCCGCCCATCTGCCTACGACTGTCAATAAACCTTTACAATTTCGTTCACTTCATCCATGTATTACCAAATGCTAAATGATATTTTAGTAGAAGAGTCTTTTCAAATCCTGGTTACAATTAGTGACAATTTTGGTTATAATGGCAATAATGCGGATGTTTACGGGCGGCAGTAATAGTTAAAACTCTCCAATTGCACGAGGCACTATAGGGGGGGCAATCCCTTATGGTGTAAAAAAATAAATTACATTTCGCGAAGGATCTCATTGAACTGTAGTAGGCAATGATTAGTATAAATCATTTATAAGATCGAACTTCTACCAAGGGAGTATCCGCCGCTTTACGAGGCTTTAAAATAAATTAAAAGCCCTAAAATTTAAGTGGACTTTTAAACTCTCATAGGTGGGACTCAGGCACATAAACTTCAAATTTATTGAGCAATGGAGATAATTGAGGCTTCAAAATTTCTGTAATAGGTGTTACTGTTCTCAAATAATGGTAGGGCAATGAAAGGAAAACATAATATAAGAAAAAGTCTGTAATACCTCGCTAGAAGTATATTGGATTACTATCATCATTATAAAGTACTATAATACCTATCTAAATAAAATAAATTTCTTCCCGTCGATCTTGACGCTTCGAAGTCACGATCTTTAAGTGTTACACCGAAATAATTAAAAATATTGTCGGTGTAAGAACACATACTTCCTTTTTACAGGATTTTTAATAGCTGCTTCCCTTAAGTGACCACGCAAATGTAATCATGATCGTACGACAACAACGCATCTTCATGCCACTTCCCTAATGGGATAGGTAATTCGAAACAAGTTCCTCATATTACGATCGGGGATATTATACCTCGGGGGATCGTGTGGTTATAAAATAGTACCACTACGTCCAATCTATCGGCTTGGGTACGCCTCACTCAAATTTTCAAAAACTTGTCTTTAATTGTGGAACTTACTCTTCACAGGTTCATGGCGCTGCATGTTGAGATTATGCTGGATAAACATACATTTTTATTTTCTTATAAAAATACATTAATAATCCAACCACAGTTTTACCTTTGTTTCACAAAGATCTACATACGTTTTACACCAGTTTCTTTCAAATATCGCTTATAAATTTAATCACTGATACAAGTTTTCTTTTATTATCATGAATTTACACTTTGATTAGTGATTAATTTGTAAGGCCTCTACATACTTTAGGTACTACATGTAAAAAACAACAAAATAGAACACTTCAGATGACCCTGTTGGTGAGTCACATGGACACAAGACTTGATGATATGTCGGGCGATATCAGTAATAGGCGATTTAAAGGCACACTTAGTACAACGAGGTCCGTTCGTACGAAAGCTTTCTTTTTACGTGTGTTATTAAAGTTATTATTATACTATTCAGAATTAAACATATGGCCGCTCATGCCTGTGCCCTGTTAATAGATGACTTGCCCACGGCATATGATAATGTACAAGCGTATAAAATACGAGAAAAACAAAAAAAAAATAACTCAAAACCTACTTTGTATACTTGATATTAAATGAACAAAAATGGCAAAGACTACTAGTTCTTCATACAACTTTCAAAATAATACATATTGCAAGGTCACACAAAACCTTAATAATACTTAAATATTAACGTCAACTACCATTAAATGTCAAAATGGCGATTATAAAACAATAAGATGTGTGAATATTAAAATTTTTCGACATAGAAATCTATATTCCCATAAGTTGTCTGACCGTATATGGTTGATTTACTCAAAATCTATAAAATGGATTTTCATGCGGCTTCCAAAAATGAATAGAGCAGAGAAGACATTCCCGAGTAAGATTGTATGGAATAATCTATGGGCTCCTTTTATTCACGGGCGAAGCCGGGGTCGATCGCTGGTACATGTCATAAAACAAAGTCCCAAAATACTGTGGTTTTCACCCATGGATAGAGCGATTCCCGAAGAAGGTGTTAGTGTTTAATTTATTAAGGTAACAATCCGGTTTCTGTTTGTGATGGACGAAGTCGAGGTGGATCGCTAGCTTACAAATAAATATGACATCTCGAAAATCGCTCGAACACGTCAGCCTGTTACCTACGGTTATTACTTTTTGTATATTTCAGTGATCAAATTATTTTGATTATTTAATTGTTTCATAATCCAATGCCATCTAAATAGCTTAAGGTTGTCCCCGGTAGTACCGAGTTCCACAGGGGTAAGGATTCCGTTTCATCAATCGTAAGAGGTTTTTTTTTTGTACAGTGCAAAAACTGCCCTTTCTAGACTTACCCACATCCACCCATGCTCTTGCCCACCTCTCGGTATACGGAGCGAATAATGGGAGATGCACGGGGGCTTGCTCACCGGCTCTGTTCTCCAACGTGCAATTCTTGACTCCCTAGCCATTATTTAAGTGCTCTCTCTCTTTATTTCGCTCTCCCCTTTCGGGGGCCTGATACCGCACAAAGACAGAAATTGTCATCGGTCTCGTCAGTCTTGATTATCTCGGTGCAGCTACGTCGTTACCTATCCTTCCTCTACTCGTGCCATGTATGCGCAAATGTCCTCAATTGCCTAAAAATCTGTTCCGTTGCAACCAATTCCGGTGATAGACTGGGCCCACTGTCATCCGTTGGATACCGTCAAACATAATATTTCGCTCGTTTTTGTACTAGTCACATTCCCACAGGTCTCTGGTTTCAGCTTCATGAACGCAAGGACATAGGTAGGTAGGTGGTAGGTCACATAACGCCATCCTGAGCAGGCGACCTCTAAATCACCCGTGCCCTGTTAGTATCTGTGAAATAATGTACTCAGGTTCCACCCATTGATATGCCAGACGCGTTGTTACTTCTGGAAAGAGGCAGTACAGCTCCCTCCCGTAGGCACACGCGGCCCAGCGTAAGTGCCAAGTGGAGATAACATCGTCCACGATAGCGCTTATCTTGCGCTCCTGTCCCTTGAGCCCCGCGCTCTCCTCCTGCACGTGTCCCGCGCAAAGAACCTCCAGATTGGCAGGCAGAATGCCGGCCATTACTGGTAGAGCCGCACTGCTGCGTGATCTGTAGGCCTTCGTCAATAAAATCAAAGCTGGTTTTTGGGTGCGTTATAAGTAGTGACTTACAACATACAAGTGAGAGCATCGACACCAAAGTGCTGCAGCATATGTCAGGGTTGCAATTGCATAGGTTCCGTGGTACAGGAACCTGAGTGTCCGGTGCATCACACTCCACGAGGAGGTAGAGACACGTGAGACCTTCCCGAAAGTACTGGCGGACTTCTCGCTCATCAAAACCGCATGCAGCGCAAAGGATCTAGCATCGTCTATGAGTACCCCTTGGGGTACCTTGGTCACAGATACACTTGCCCTTGGTCACCTATAGAGTAGGAGTCTTCTGATGATTAGCGATGCTCACAAATATCCACATAATTGGTTTTATTGGTTTTCAAAAAATTTGCCCACCTTTCCTCCTCCAAGCCGAATTAGGCCTGAGAGGTAACTGTCGCTCAAATTATACCGTCGTAATATGATTGTTATACCCTCGCATCGTGTACAGTTTACTAGTAACCAGTGGTCCATTATGGGGAGGGGGTTCAGAAGGGCTACGCATCTGCATGTACGGATATTAATCGACGTCGGCAATCACCAGTGCCTCCTATATAAAAAAAACTAATAAAAAGTTTTGGTGGTCGAAATGTCTGCAAATACACTACTCCTATATTATATTATATATTTTAACTTTTATAATTGGAAATACTACAACACGAGTCAAAATTTACTCAAAACTTCAAATCAAATATTATAATAACCCTATGTTAGATAGAACGGTACCTATTTTTAAATTATATCCGTTTCGTCTTCACCTTTCCTTTTACCCTGACAGTCATATAACTCACAATAATCTTACACATAATGTCTTAGTACACGACATAATCTGTGGGGACTTAATAAAATTCTAAGATAAAATATGACGTGTAATTTAAAATGATAAATTCATTTACGGTACTAACACACTTATTACAGAGTGTTAGTGGCCATTATACTATCCATTGATAAGTATTATTTACGACAGTGGTGCTCTGTGCAGGCGGTAGCGTGGGCGTATTATAGTACAAAACTGTTGGAGTCCGCGATTTTCACGGGAAAAGTTTAGTAAACTGTTTAAGGGTGTATTGTTTGCTTTACACAAATATAGCATAATTTTCACTGCAGCCGTTTGTTAGCACACAAGATACTATTTTCTGTCTTTTTTACCCTGGATGATTATTATTCTACATTTTACTAAGGAAGAGTATACCTATTCGACTGGGTAATGAGATTTAAAGCTGGGTTAGAATATCCTGCATCCAATTATATTGATCATATCCAAACCATTTTTTTTTTAATTTTCACAGGGAAGGTCTAATTATCATCCCCAAGAACAGCTGCTAGCCTCTTGGTTAGCTCCTACTATGGATACTAAAATATTAGGTCTGTCTAAAATACTATCTATACATATTATAAAACAAAGTATAGCAAAATTGGTGAAGGACAAGTTCGCCCTCCTTCAGGAACTCGTGCATTCTAGTCCCTCGCCAAGGCTGTTTTAGGGTATTTTGCTAAGCTATCCCTCCATTCTTTGGACCGGAGTGATGAATCGCTAGCCCATGCCGCAAAAGAGAAAACCAAACTTTTGAGCTCTCTTTTCTGTCAGACTCCTTTTTGGATGATCAGAGAAATCCGCCGCCTACTATCCTGCGGTGCGGTTACTCGATATTATGTTCCCGCAGAATATCTTGCGTAAAGAAGCACTTCTTTCCCTGGATATTCATAAGTCATGTGGGCCCAATGGCATCGCTCCAATTGTGCTGCGAAAATGTGCTCCGGATTTGGCCACAGTATTGACGCGCCTTTCAAGATTCTTCTACTCTGTCGGCATAGTCCCCAGCTCTTGGAAGACAGCTTTAGTGCACCCGATCCCTAGAAAAGGTGACCGCTCTGATCCATCCAACTACCGACCTATAGCGACAACCCCTTTGTTTTCCAAAATTATGGAATCTATTATCAACTGGCAATTCCAGCAAAGCTTAGAATATCATCAAATAATCAGTGACTACCAGTACGGTTTCCGAAGTGGACGTTCAGCTGATGGAAGCAGTTGAAACCAAGGGGGTGGCATTGGCAGTTAGCCTAGATGTAGCGAAGGCCCTTGATCGGGTTTGCCACAAAGTTTGGCTCCTTTCAAAGATTAATCATACTTCCCGGGAAATAATGTGATCGGATCAGTAGCCTCTTGACAAATCGCAGCAATAAAGGTCGTGGTTGACAGCGTATGCTCCGACCTCAAATTTGTCAACGCTGATGTTCTTCGAGGTTGTATTTTGTCCCCTACGCTGTTTCTTCTGCATATTAATGATATGCTGTAAACTAATGGACTTCATTGTTCTGCAGATGATAGTGCTGGGGATGCTTTATACAACTGGACGTGCCAATATTTCATCAACGTGGCCGTGTCATTAACGAGTATCGGAACAAACTTGTATCTGAAGTAGAGGATTTGTTATCCAATTTCTCGCAGTGGGGCCAACCTTCCAATTTAACCCCCATAATATACAAGTCTGCACGTTCACCGCTAAAAAACCATCCTTCGTTGTATCGGCCTCAGCTAGTATCGGAATACTTGGCGTCGACACATCGAGCAACGACGAGAGTTAGTCTCAAAGAAGCTGGGCGAAGTAGTATTCAATCCAACTCTACAAGGCGCAGGTCCAACCGCTTATAGAGTACTGTTTCCACCTATGGGCAGTGGTCCCGCAATATTAGCTCGTTACATTTGACCGCACACAACGTAGAGTGACTCGAATCGTTGACGACCAAGTTATTTCTGCACAGCTCGATTCTTTTATCGTATTTTTCATGGGGAGTGTTCCGAGGCTTGTTTTATTGTTCGGCTTAATACCAGCAGCAGAATTCCATCTTCGGACATCGCGTCCGAATTCCAAGTTCCACGCCCATCACCTTGATCTACATAAATCCACAACATTGGGGTTTAAACGACACTTCTAACCGCGCACAACTGTATTGTGGAAACAGCTGCCTCCCTCGGTATTTCCGATCCGATACAGCTAGACAAAAGTCTTCAACCAATGCGTTCTCCCCGTGATGACGATAACGCGGGAAAACCGCATTTACGCGCCTTCACCGGAACTGGGTGGGGTCCAGTAGTGTGTGGTACCCGCGGCACATGATAGTGCCGAATACCCACAAATACCACCGCGAGTGCCATTAGTACCACCCTTGGTGAGGTGCCTCGGAACAACAACCATCAGGGTATCTCGACGGCTAGTCAGCCTTCTAAGGGACAAACTTCACCTCCACAGATAGGGTTGCCCAGCACTACAGGACAACCCCACCAACTTTGGGACAGTGCAATAGCGTATGGTTCCCATCCTCAACCCTTGCCCCGTGCGCAAAAGCGCCACCTCCTTGTTGCTCTCAGGTCCCCTCTTCAAATAAGAGGGGGGTATCGAGAGCGATTCATCCTCCTGATTTTTAAGCCCTCTATTCTTATAAGAGGGGTGCAAAGATCCCAATCTGTTCAATTGGCTTCGCCTGGGTTCACCCCAGGCTACTAAGCCCCACCGCCACGACATGGCTTGAACCATGGTGGGTTCCCCGTGATGACCTACGGGGGCAAAACATGGCCACTTGATTTTAATTTAGGACTGGTCCGCAAGTTGGCTAATGAACGTGCTATGTTGGGTGTTTCTCTGTCCAACAGAATTCGTAACGAAGTCCTAAGGCAGAGAAATAAAATATCCGATATCACGTGACGAATAGACTCGGTGAAGTGGCAATGGGCTAGTCACACACTCAGAAGAACAGATGACAGACGGGCCAGTAAGTTTCTGGAGTGGAGGAAGGAAAACGAAGTTTTGATCGACCGTTCACCATGTGGGAAGACGATCTACGTGCAGTAGCCGGTCCGGGATGGATGCGAGTAGCAGGATATCGGTCATCTTGGCTTTCATTGAGAGAGGCCTATGTCCAACAGTGGACCGATTATAAATAGTAAAATGATGATGATAGATATTCCATTTATCAAGGAAGACTATATGCAATTGATAGGAGCAGTTATGGGGGTAAAACCGCGCATCGCTGCGAAACTATGAGATAAATTTTGAAAATAAACATTTACTTGAGAATCATCAAAAATATAATCATAATAATAAACATCTGCATAAATATTATTTAATTGCAAAGCGGTGAATAATTATGTAATATTAATTAATAATTATGAGATAGTGAAGGTCGGTAGGTTGACGATGGTGAAGTAACCGACTCGATGGGTTTTAACATAGTCGTAAAATTTGATGATTGCAGTCGTAAAAGTACAAGGCTTAGTAAAAGATTAGTGCTATGCTGTATTGCAACCGAAGTAGGCCGGCACGAGCGGGGAAGTACCTCCTGCTTGCATGAAACTGCCGCAGCGAAAGCTATTATGTCGCGTTTCATGCGGTTTGTAAGTAGAGGAGGGGCACATGTATACATCAAAAGATTGACTGATTTGACTGCCTCGTGGTCTAGTGGTAAGCATGTTTATCCAGAGTAGTGAGGTTTCGTTTTTGAGTGCCGATTCGGTCGAAATTCTTATTGGATTTTTTTTAATTTATAATAAAATTCCGAAGTCAGGAAGTGGTGTTACGCCCCCATTCGATAGCCGTCCTATAACAACAGGAGAACGAGGGAACAGGGAGTGCACTTGTGCCTACGCACAGAATTGCGCACTATAATATGTCCTGCGCAGTTGCCTGGTCTGTAGAGATAGACGCTATGGCCGAAATTCAGATTGGACGGTCTTATAAGTACAGAAAAAAGAATTGATATCTCATTTAATTATATTATATATTTATTTCATATATTTCATCCCGCGCTCCACGTTTATTTCCTAGTATTCTAAAATGACGCAATCAAAAGGTCATTGTGAGAAAAAATGTTAGTTCATTACAAAAAAAAGTAACACGATATATGACAATGGTGTATGATTACAGCTACCACCGGACGGACAGACAATACGCCACGCTCGGGAGACCAGGGCCATCGGCCATTACCATAACGACTAGAATGATTTGATTACTATATGAAACCTTTTTGAGGATTAGCTGCTCTAATTTGAATATCCCTTTTTGTTTGTCTCGACAGAGTGACCAAGTACTATTGAGATTTTTCCGTGTGTAACCTTCGTGACACGATAAACAAGGAAACCCTACAACTGATTTCTTTCCTCGTGTTGGAAGTCATTAGGAAATTGAAATGCACATAATATGTGGTACTTCCTAAAAACCTTCTTCTTTAGTTCAGTTGATTTAGGGACGATATAATTTTGGATATATTAGCGGTTTTCTATTTGATCCGGGAACACACCACGCTCCATCTTGCTCGCAGACTCCGCCTACTCGGTACATAACTGTGACTCAGAACGTCACTATAACGTCATACGTTTTCATGCCTGCAGCTAATGCTATTAATTTACAAGACGTTATCATGCCAAAGAGACAGATCGCATACAGCGGGCACAAGTCCGCTCGACTAATGTGATAAATGATGAGCTTAATGGTTATGCCTCGTAAAATTGAAACATATCTCCGTCCTGTCCCTAATCTCATTATCGCTAAAAGTTATTAACATTAATGAGGTAAGTAACTAACACTTATGACGCAAGATCATGTAGTATTTCACTAGAATGAACGAATCTTAAACCTATTCGAAGAACTAAAACGCTGACGTCTTTTGTTTTCCGTTGAATTTTCAGTTAATTAACTTATAAGTTTACTTTTATTCTAGAAATAAATTCCTATGCTAAGAATCAATTTCACAAACGCAAAAAATACGAAGACTTTCGTGTAGGTATTAGGTGTATAAGAAAAGAAAGTATTTTGTCTTTACCCCCAAATTTACAAAAGAAATGAACCAACTCAAGGATAAAAGGGAATCTCATGGAAAACGGTAGATATTGTTAAAAGCAAGCTCACGCTGAACTTGTAAAATGTCCACAGTATGCAAATAATGTGATGCAGGAGTTTAGTGCGGTATGGATGAAAATGAAACGAGGAACAAAGGCGGTCCCAGGTGGTCCTTGCACGGCCCGCGTGTATCGGAATTCTTAAAAATAATACGTAACTCAACTTCACCTTGAGCCAAGGAGTTACATCATCAATACGTAGATCTCTTTGTGCTTCAGAAAACACACTGAGCTAAATTTCCATTTATATATAGTTCCTATTTATATAAATCTTACTGGAAAAAATTGTAAATAATATATATACACTAACTATAAAATACCATACTTATTATCGTATGAAAGAAATACACTAGGATATTATCGTTAAAAAGATGTTACTATCGCGTCTCATTAAAATATCTCATCTCTGATTTATGTAAACACGTAACCGTCGTGTAATATGCTACAAATTACATCGACTACGCTACAACACTATTTAATGCTTCGATAACGTAGTGATGTCTCCAGCGTGTGTGGGTTTGTTCCCGTACGTAATAATTAATGAAACTTCGATACGAAATGTTTAATGTTTATAATAATATCAATCGTAGTCGGACTTATATGTAGCGGAAACTCAACTTTGAACGAGAAATTTAATAATGTTTAAATGGATCTAAATTTGAAACACTTTGTCACTTAGGAATATTAATAATAACGATCTGTGGACTTACATACTACAGTAGGGCTATGAGGGATGGCCGCGCTTATAACTACTTACGGTAACTTTTATATTTTCTGTATAGTTAAGATTTGTATATTTACATTACATAGATAAACCAACGTCCATACAATGGGCGGGATTCAAACCCGCAGCTGCTGGCGTTACTTCAGATTAAAATCATATACGACCATATAATAGGTATCATACAATATCTATACTATACATAGGACAACTTATTTTTATGAATACCTACAACCATCAGCTAAAAAGGAAAAAGGATGGATAGAAAAAAAAGTGTGTTCAGACAACACAAAAATAAAACAAGTGAATGCTGAAAAAAATAACGACTGGCTGGCTCAGTTGGTAACGTGGCGGTTAGGGCGCGTGTTACGCCAGAGGTCGCGGGTCTGAATCCCGTCTAGGTAATGGAAGTTTATATATGTATTAACATATAACATATAACATTATTTATTAAATTATAAAATTTATAAAAACATACCTGTACCTGTACACAAGTCCTTACGGTACTTAACACATGTCTAGGCTATCGTGGTGCGATAAGATTATTATTATTATTATTATTATTATTATTATTATTATTATTATTATTATTATTATTATTATTATTATTATTACCATTACCATTACCATTACCATTACCATTACCATTACCATTACCATTATTATTATTATTATTATTATTATCATTATCATTATTATAATGCGTCCCTCGGCACTTGGCGTGATGGCTTACGCATTTCTCTTCCTCACATCGTTGTTCAAGGACTATAACGCTGGCCCCAAGTGGCCTATGTATATGCTAGAGAACATCCAGCTCCAAGACTGTAGGGTTATATAACGCCCCTAAAATAACTAACTGTATTCCTCGTATTATCGCATCTTAACCTCTTCGGTTTGCCCACATGGAAATTAGGACTAACAAAACGTGTCAACGTAGTCGTCACTTCCTGGTGCGGTTACGACAGTTTTGCTCACAAATTCTCTCGTCACGCCAGCTTGGACACTTCGGCTCAAATTCCATTTAGGTCGATGAGTGCATGCCTGCAAGTCAATCCTCATCAGCTCATAGGTGTCAATTAGTCTTAAGCTTGTAAGAAGAAATAAATTGCTCTCTAAGAAACATCCATATGAGAAATCATTAGATTCAGATGAGAATCATAATATCTGCGGACTTATTTCATTGGACTTGTGTTATGGGGAGTACAGAAATTAATATATTTTAATAGAATAGAAGAAAATAGAATTTATTTTGCATATATATTTACTAATAGCATTTTTCTAATTGAAAACAGATCACACAACCTTAACACGTGTGAGACATAAAAAAAAAAACAAAAAAAGAACTATAATAATAAAAATACAAATATATATCAATAATATAAAACAAACTACAGACACGGGAAATGCACAAAATTTTGATTTCACTTATTACTGACGGTACACTAATTAAGACTGCCTGAGGCTACGGACATCCCGTTGCTTCTCATGAAACAGATTTGTGTATCTTTAATTTCAAACGTACACAGATCGGATTCTAATATTATAAATGACTCATAAAACTCTCATGTGTGTTTTAACAGTAATTATATTTTTAAAACAAGTGTACCTTATAATGTTGTAACTCATGAGAGCCCAGGGGGTCTGTAGTTCCAGTTCAGTGCCCTTAAAAAGCGTGACCCAATTTCCAAATAAGTAGACGAACTAGTTTCCTATTCATACATCAACAATTAATATGTTTCCAATATTCTTAACATGTAACTATTTGTCTTACCAACTGATGTGTGTTATTATGTCTACGGCTTAATTACATTTACTGTCACAGTGTTTCTTTGACCGCGTTTGTGTTTGATATCCAGAGAAGGGCCGCTCTAGTTCTATACCAGGCTATGGTTCGTGTTAAAGTATTGTCAAGCTATTACAGGAAAATGTGGCATAGTTCCGGCGTAGAAGATTGAAAGAATGAGATATGTATTTTCTTGTGTCCTCATTTTGTCTAATAATATTCATAATCGCCTCTGTGGTGTTACGGAACGGGTGTCGCCTGTTAAG
>JAFELO010000121.1:1407210-1493081 GCA_017140195.1 Eumaeus atala
AAACTTGAAATTAGGCAGGTATTTTTTTTTCAAGGCAGGGCACAATTCGTTATTAACGGATGTTTCATTCGTTAAGAACGAATTTTACGAAATTCCACCCCTAAGAGTACGTGTTTGAGGGTGGAGTTGCGGTGTAATACAGATTAAAGTTTTCAATTTTGTCGGCAGTCCACATGACTGTCGCGGCCTTTATGAGGGTTGATATAGATAAAGGAGTATATTTCCTTTACTCCAACTTACCCTCTCGGTATTTCCGATCCGAAACGACTTAGAGGTCTTCAAGCAAAGAGCATACCTACCTATTCCTTAAAGGCCGACAACGCGTCTGTAAGACGCCTAGTCTTGCCGATGTGTACGAGCGGCGATAGCACTACCCACACGCTCGTTTACCCCCTATCTCATAAAAAAATCTGTCATGATAGGCGCAGCACAAAAAGCTCTTACGATACCGATGTATACTTATATGTATTCAAGTGTTACATCATGATGACATATGGAGGGCTCCTAGTAGACGGACTCTAGGTAAATAGTACATGACATCACAGACTGACACACCCAAGGTATCCTAATCTCATGACCTTTGGGGCCGTAATGGATATTCTACGTATCTAACACAGGCATTAGCTGTCTCGGCTGTCATCATAAGACAGACTATATAAAAGTCTTGACAGATGAGCAACAGATATAAAGGTTAGTGCAAAGGCAAACAAATTGTGCTGTGCGTGTAACCGACCACAAACACTAGCAAGTTAATTTATCTCACGAATTGCCCGCCTGTCGACTCCGCGGTGCTCGCTTTTCCATCTACATCTAGAACCGAGCTGTTCCGTGGGCGTGACGTCACCAGTCCCACGGGATTAATGTTTATTGTAAATTAATTAACATGCGCTGTCGTCATAACCAAAGGGCTCCCACATCAGTAGGAAAGTAATATTTTTGTTGCGTACACAAGTATTATTTTTATATCATAGGCGAGACAAACGGGAAAGGGGAAACTTTTAACGACTACCCGTGAACATCTGCATACTATGCCGAAGTGTTGCCCTCTTTGGCTCTCCCCGCCCCGCAATGGGCCACCGGCTACTCACAAACGGTACGAAGCGCGACACCGAAGATGTCATTTTACACCGGTATCATGTGAGCTAAAGGCACAATTCATAGGGTATGACAGATTTATATGGTTCCTGCCAGCTTAGTGTCATATTGCGCGAGTGATATTGGATGCCTCATCTACACACATAAATGAAAGCACCCAAATGAATAAATTGAACCATATGAAACGAGTACATAATTATCATAGGTTCGCAGTACAGCTACAGTATAGGTTTGTGACACTATTATGTCTAAAACGTCATGTCAGGGTATATGGGCCACAGAATATCAGGACTACAGGATACCTACCTCACAAGATAGCCTCAGTCATCCAACTGAGCGGCTTCCTGTTTAGGAGTTAAGTTACACTTTTGTGCATTTTTCCTCTGTGAATCAATGCTCTGATCGCACCTAAATCTATACTATATCTCCTCAATATCTAATAAAGTGATTATTAATTTCTTTCAACTTTAAGTGGCGGTCAGTATGTGTGTGTCTTGTTAATGTGATTTAGGTTAAGTTAATATATAAAAAATGTACGTTTGTATAATATAATTACCTGATTAAAGTTTTTCTATATTAAAAAAAAAATGCTATGACAAAAAATAGCCCCGTCAATGAGGCAGCTTTAAAGTAAATTTCAAATAAACCGCAATATAATCAGTTTAAAGCCAATTTTCTAATAAGAAGTGGTAACCCTAGACGCGATTGTTCTAAATTCTTAGACAGAAATCGTTAATGAAAGTAAAATAAAGACAAATCACTTCACAAAAGTGTATAAATCATTAAATTAATTGGTTCTGTCCCGCGTAGGCACAACCTCCGGTACCGTCAGCAAAAATAATGTATCTGTATACATTTGTCATCACAGGACTTTTTTCTTTGTGCCGTGGGTATACGCATTTACGCCCCTCCACAGGGCCGGGGTGTAATCGGGTGTTCTATGGAGCTAGCGACAAAATATAAAAACAACGGATTTGCCTTCAGCGCTGCTTTTGGTGAGGTGTTCTGGGCTGCAGATCATCAGAGCACCCCAAGGGCTTGTCAGTCCCATAATATGCCGACGATCCCCCGCAGTGGAATTGTCCTGCACCACCAAGCAACTTACTTTGAGACAGTACAATGGGGTGAGGTACCCATCATTACCGCATGTCCTGTACGCTAAAGCACGTCCTCCTTTTCTTCTAAGAGGGGTACAAAAAGAAGCCCCCTTGCTTCATTTCTAGGCTTTGCCTAAGGTATGGGTTAATATCTTGGGCTATTGAGCCCCACCGCTATCACACCATCAAGAACTCATCGTCATATTCCACGTTTATTGTTTCGAAATAAAAAAAACTTGGCCTTATGGGCTTAAGAACTATCATGAACTACGAATGTCTCCAAGCTTTATGAAAATCACATGTCTTTATTATATATGTTATAGTGTAACAGTAATATGTATTCTACAATGAATATATCAGATAAATGTTATATTTAATTTTTATTTTTTTATAGCATAAGGGGCCAAACCAGCAAAATGCCGACTACCGACGCTAATAATGTCTATACATTCGCGTGATTGTTGCGCATATGCGTTGCCCTCCTATCATCCCCCCCCCCCTCAGTGAGCCAGCGGCTACTCACAAACCGCACGAAAAGCGACAGCGACAGCGGTATCCAGTGAGCGAGACGTACTTCCCCAGTCGTGCCGGTCTAATTCCGTTGCATAGGAGGATGTAGTGCCATACACCGTACACCATGCATGCCACTACCTCCTCCTGCTTTCTTTTTTGTTGACGCGGCGAAACGCATTTACGTGCCATCACTGTCCCTGGGTGAGGTTGTCTGGGTTGACTCGCACCATAGGACAACCGACTTTGGAACGATGCAATGGGATGAGGTTTCCATCCTCGCCCCTTGCCCCGTGCGCAACAGCGCCGCCACTTTTGCTCCTTTGCCGCCTTTTCTTATAGGAGGGGTACAAAGAGCGGCACCTCCTCCTGCCCTTTAGTCCCCCTTTCTTATAGGAGGGTCTCGGATCACCCCAGGCTACTGAGCCCCACCGTCACGACAAGGCTTGAACCATGATGGGGCTCTACCTCCTCCTATGCAGCATGCCACTAACTCTTCCTATATTTTTATTGTTATATATAATGAAATTGTGAGTCATTAGAAATTATGGAAGTGAAATTAATTATTATTCGCGTTTAACGGCGCAAGCGCAGGTCTCGACAATATATTGCCAACTTTATCATAATAGACCCAGCGTTATCTTTCAACGTCCAGCGCAGATATCTGGCGGATAACTCACACAATTACTGGTCAGACAGACGGGCGAGCCTTTTGAGTGGGTAACACCGGTTTGATAATTCGCTTACAGATAACATACAAATATTATCTTTCCTGTATTATGGCAACACTGGTTTATAATGACATGTTTGTTACATAGCAGGAAAATCATCAATCCGCTATGTTGCCGTTTTCTAAAAGACTGTCAACATGTTTACCTCAGCCTTTTTTTCGTCCCACTTCTGGGCACTGAACTCGCCGCTATTTTGGGCGAGTAGGAGATATGTCAGTGGTTTAGTTTACTGTAACATGGATCAAGGCCAAACCTTATAGTAGCGATGAAGTTCAGTATCCCAAGGTAAACACGTGTGGACATATTAAACGAAGCCAACTGAACTAGTTTTATAAGAAAAAGTGACCAAAAAGCAGAAGTAGGAGGCGCTATCGCGCTCTGCAAATGTGAGGACGAGAACTTACCCCACTATATTGTCCCAAACTTTATGAGATAGTGGTGCGTGTCCTCTCCTATTCAGATGTGTTGAGTAGCAATGTGGCATGCATAACGAGGTGGCAATGTGATTGACGCTGGTTTTGGTGGGTATTTAACACTATCGTGTGCCACGAGTCCCACATACCTAGATTCCACTTAGAGCTGGTAACGAAGCGTAAGAACATGGCTTATTACGCACATTACTATGAAAAAAAAGGGCTTTGGGGCACACCCGTAGAACTCTATGAACTCACAGGACTGCATGGTGTCGTCACCGAACGACCACCCACACGCTGGCGTACTAACCGAGCGTTGCTTAACCTAAATGATCGGTTACGAACAATGTCAAAATAAGCCGCAAGCGATATCACGAGGCATATAGAATGTTAAAAAATATGGATTTGTAATCACATGACACTGGCGTAAAGTGACAATCTTTGGTGTGTCGTTTCGTGCGGTGCGTGTAACCGGTGACCCATTGGAGGGCAGGGGGAAAAGAAAGACAACGCCTCGGCATTGTAATTATGCGGATGTTCATGGGCGCCGATATTCGTGAAAAGGTTTTGGTTGCTCGTTTGCCTATATACTAAAAAAAAAAGAAAATATTTTAGCGATAATGTCCTTTGGCCATGGCCTCATTGCGATTCACCCAAACTATTTTAACGGAATGAAAATATAAAAGGTTTTCTTTTAGTATCTCCAACTCTTGGAAATTCTTGTGTTATTAAATTAAAACATAAATAAATACTTCCCATCTCATAACCCCGGCTGACCTTACTTTGGGTACCTTTGAGGACCGAAATCGGGAGATGCTACTTGATACACGCCTTCAAATGTATTATTATTCTTATAACGTCCATTAGGTGAAAACTAGCAAGTTTCTTATATATCAAGAATATCGCTGTACTTAATACCACAGGGTTACAACAAGTTGACCACTTCCCCGACTAACTTACAAACGGACAGAAGTACATTGTGATGTATTGTACCTTAACTTTTTAAGGCTCTCGAAAAGAAATATTTATTATTGCGGTTTTACATTAAAATAAGATGTATGGCGAACAATTAAGAGCTATTCGCGTGTATGCTCGAGTTACTCTTCATTAATACCACCACGGTAATGACTTACGTACTGCGGCCATTCTTTCCGGATATCGGGGACTATCCTATTTTAAAAATACGAGTAAAAGAAAAGCAAGCTTGTTCTTGAATTAAATACACTTAAAGAAACCAACACCGATGACATTCGAAATATAGGGGGGCATAATTTTGTTAATAGGTTTATGGGCAAAGGATTGTGAACGGCGAGTCCGGACTTCAATTTTACTTCAAATGGAATTCTCAGAAATTCAAATTTTGAAAAAAATTGATCTGGAACGTCTGGACCCTACTAGGTACCTGTAGCCGTTGAAAAGTTATCTCCAATGTAATGAAAATAAAATTTGAATTAGTCGACATTTGTGGCTGATGTTATCATGATCATGGTAAGAACAAAGTATCTGTACTGTTTATCCATATGTTAAAATTAACCTCCGCGTATTTTTTACTATTGTTCACTGTCATCTGGACGCGTCCGCGTATTATCGCAAATCATGGCGAGCCTATTTCTACCAATTAACGGCCCGCTGTGACAGACAGACGGACAATTTACACGCCGCCCACGCACTGAAAACTTTAGAAACGGCGCAAATAAAACCAATAGTAAATTAACATTAGGAGATAAGGAAGACGAAGTTGGCTATTTCGGTTAAAGAACCGTAAGGTCACGATGAATCAGTGTCGATAATTTGCAACGCTTAAGGCCTCTCTTGCGTATTGTAGGACCCAACTAGATAAGACCACCACCAACCCAATTTCTATGTGTATACTCATTCTTTTTTTGTAGTACTAAGTGGTAAATAGCAATCGGAAGCTTTTAACAGCTGCCGACGCCCGTAATTATTGTATTCACATAGTAATGAGACAAACGTCCTCGTTCTCTCCCGTTGAATGAGCCATCGGTAACGCACATACCGCACGAAACGCGTCAGCATAGCTGTCACTTTGCGTTGGTATTGTGACGCGTTTCATGCGGTTTGTGAAAAGCCGATGGCGCATTGGAGAGGAGGATGAAAAAAGGGCAACGCTTGTGCTATGACAATTATGTTTGCTTGTAAGAATGTAGACTCAATATTTTTTCCTTATTTGGAGGTATACGAACAGAATCTATGGGATGCAATAAGGTTCTCTTTTCAAATTCTAAACTAAAATAGAAAAGACGTCCTTTCTCAATTCAAATTATGTAACAATTTGAACGACATCTTAGTCTTTTGAAATAACAGGTCAGAATTGAGTGTGGTGTTAGATCATGGTGATTCGGTGTCGGTATGCACGTTAGGACGTTCAGTCTGCGACTGAGTTCACTTCGGTCCGTTCGTATCGGACTAACATCGGTGGGGTCAGCTTTTCGGCCCACTCTCTTTGCCCTGTAAAATTATGTCCTAAATAATTAGCCACTGTGCTATATATTGATCGCCTCCGTGGCTTAAATACGGCCACAAACACTGTAATTTATTATTCTATACTTTCAGAGATGAATCTTGAAAAATACTTTCTTAATGCTCATCTGCGTATATCTATAAAACGCTTTCAAGATACTAGGTTCGTATGTGACACGTTGTCTTTTTTTTCGAATGAGTTGTTTAAGGGTTTTTATTGTTGTCTGTTAATCAGTCCCCAATTTAATAAGTGGAATTTTGGCTGCAACTTCATTCTCTTCCAAAATCAACGGGTTATCGGGGACAGAAAGAATAGTAATTCTAAATACTAATCTACACAATATATCCACCCTAAATTTCATCCAAAGTCGTCAATCACGCAGCTATTCATCAAACATCTAACCGAATATATCGTTTATTTTATAGTAAGATACTAGCAGTGCCCGACGATTTCACCCGCGTATTTCTCTAGATTCGCGCTATATATATATAGCGCGAATCTAGAGAAGTACGCGCGTATAGCTCTATCCCTAAAGAATTTCCATAAATCTTCATACAATTATTTATTTTGCAGTGCTTTATATACAAATATGAAACATGAAAAGCATAAAATTTAATCGAAGCCTACAATACAGTCATTTAAGTGTTGAGGCCAGATATCATTTAAGTGTTGAGGCCAGATATCATTTAAGTGTTGAGGCCAGATATCATTTAAGTGTTGAGGCCAGATATCAATAGAACAAAGCGCGCACTCTTCGCACGGAGAAATTCTTCACTGCCAATCGTATGGATTGTTTTAGGGGCTCTAAATTATCGAAGAGCAAGTTGCACTCTCTAAAACTGACCATAAATCATAATCCAGTGGATTAAAGTCGGGGCTAGATGAAGGGTAATCTCCAGCCCTGATCAAGTCCGGAACGTTTGTTTTAGCCAAGATTGCGTGCAACGAGCTTTATGATCTGATTCCGAGGAAGGATCTCACTTTGCTATTGAACATGGTGTTATTAAAGGGCTCAAACGCTGTCTCCAGAATGGTATCAAAACAAGTGCTGATACACTTGCGCCGATGTTTTGATACCGTTTTCAGAAAAATATGGCTCAGTCACTCCTTCATAGCGAACACCCCACCAAACCATCATAATGCCCACGTTGCACTCTGTCGGCTAATTGGAAAGCTTCCTTAGAGCTTTGAGCATAAATAATGTCATTTTGTTTGTTGAAATGTTGCTCAATGAAAATATCCAGAAACGCTTAAGTACGTATCTAAACAGTTTTAATCAATACCCGAAAAATAAATTTCATACTTAAAAAAAGACGAACTTTCGTACAAACTTTTAACCACTATTTCACTCCCTCCAGGACTCCAGGGGTAAAAATTCCAAAATTGCCTCCTTAGTGGGTGGGTCTACTCATTATCTACTACTACTTACCAAATTTTTTGTCCCTAATTTTAATAGTTAACGCTCGACGATGATGAATCGGCAATTCAATTGTCAGTCCGTCAATCGCATGTTATTTTAAATATACAGAGAGAATACATTAGGATTGTAACTGGTGGGTCTGCTCGCAGGTGTGGTGCGACGGGCGGAGTATCGCTGGGTGCGCACCTGGTGTGCGCGCGGGTCGCCGGGCTCACGGACAAGCAGAGGGCGATGTGTCGCTCCTCGCCCGCAGCCATCGCGGCTGTCGGCGACGGCCTTAGGTAAATATAATCTCACTCTCTGGCTTACTCACTTCTCTGCCTCTCTCTGCCTTAATCCCCTCTCCACTCTCTATGTCTGCCTTACTTCTACCAGATATTGCCAGTGCCCAATGGCCCAGTGAGGTCTCACAAACCGCACCGATGGCAGCGGTACCATCTTCAACAGAATCCGCTACAAATCTGCATCAGAATTGCCGTCAAAACCTGAATGTACATTAACACTTCTAGAGTTTTAACGTTAAAGTTTTTACAGAGTTCCCAAAAGCTGCGTGTCTGTATATGATCGATTTTCTCAAAATCTTCTGAATGAATTTCCTTGCAGTTCTCACCCTTGAATAGAGCTTTTCCCGAAGAAGGTTTTAGTGTATAATCTGACCCCTGTTATACACACGCGGGCGAAGCCGGGGTGGATTCCTAGTTCCATAATAAGTAAATTATATTTAATATAATATTGGACCTATGTAATAATCGCTTATATTACAGGATGGCCTACGCCGAGTGTCGGCACCAAATGAGTGGTCACAAATGGAACTGCTCCGGCGTTGGAGAAGGAAATGACTTCGGGCATGTTATGCCGTTAGGTGAGTTTCTTTGTTCACCAACAATCTTCTGGGACCCTAGTCACTACTAACGAGTGATCTCTTTTTATAAATAACTAGCAGCGTCCCACAGTTTCACTCGCGTAACTGCGGGACTATTGAATCTAGCGTCATTATCACGTTATATATATAGCCTACATAAAACCTTTCCCATGAATGTAGCAATCATACAAAAAAAGATACTTGTAGTTCGCCTTGTAGTTCCAGACATTGCGTTAAAATGGAATTCCCTACCACATGACATTTGGGTCGGTTTAAAAAAAATGAAAGGAATATTATTTAAATCAGACTTACACCCAAAGCTCAACTTAATCATTTCATTAATTTAATAACAAGTGTGTTTTTATTTTATTTTATATATACAGTACATACTTTTTTTTACTTATATTCATACATATGTATGTATCTATATACGTATGAATATATGTATGTATGTAAGTATTTATAGTGTATGTTTGGATGTTGCCTATTTATTTACAAAAGTTTCTTTTAATATTAACGTAATATGCACACTAATATTGTGTTTGTCATACAAATTCTCCCGTAGCAGGGCTGCTGGAAGAAATTTCAATGTGGAATAAGTAGTGCCTTTGTACCGATTTTTAGAACATTAAATCAATAATGTACGTTTACAGTGTACATTAATTATTTAAAAAAACTATATTACATGTTGTTGCAGCCATTTCATAAATCTTAAATTTTCCGGTCTCTGAGAAAAGAGCCGCCGACGACGCGATCGCGATAGCAGTAGCTAAGTCCGTCCAAGCACACTAACAAAGAAACACCAAGACACGCTCCGCAGTAAAATACCAATTGGGCCAACTAACGGATAGCAGTTATTAGTCGGTAGTAGCTATCGCTTCACGACCTGAGCCTGACACACACTTCAGGGCCCCTTGGGTCGGCTGGATGGTGCGTAAATGCATTTTTCCCGCTAGAACCAATGCTCTGTATACACCGCTCGTACCGGTCGAGCGATGAAACCTTACATATAGTGACACAGCTTTAACGAATATGACTGACAGAATGACACTCACTTACGGAAACAAACCCGGGTTCGAATCCGTAAGTCGAGAGCTTAGATTGGTAGAAATAAATTAACGCGACTTTAGGGGGCTCTAACATTAAATAAATCAAGAATACGGCTTTTTGCTGATTTCCCCTTCCTTTCCGTACAACAACACAAAAGTCTTCGCTAGTCAGTCGAACTGTCGAGGCTGGACAAGCGCCGCCAACCAGTAGTAGGTCCCTGCGAAAAAAAAAATCAAAAGAGTCCTACAGCTCCCCTTCGTACTGGAATTACTGGTAATATAAATTAATAGCGGGAAACAACAAGCGCACAGACCAATTAATGACATGTTTATTTACATATCGTAAAATGAGAATTGCTAAAAATATTCGATTTGATGGGCCAAATTAGTCAAATCACATGTCATTGAATAAATTCAAATAAACATATATTATATGACCACATTTGTAATCATTAGATTGATCCTTGCTAAGGAATCGCGTGGTCTTAATCGATTAGACCTTTATAAATCGATGTATACCTCGAGTTCACCATATATTACGATTAACAAGACAGTTAATTCAAGGCTTCACCATATATTACGATTAACAAGACAGTTAACTATATGTAAATATTTAATAATGAAAGAACAAAGACGTTGTAGAATAAAAACAATAAATGTTTACCATTCGTGACCGAAACCTCCTACAAAATCGTGATCGAGAATTAATATATTGCTGAAATAGGTGGAACCAGTATACAGAATGTTGTAAATCATATTTGTATTTTATTACATTATTGTATTAATTTATCGGTGTTATAAATTTTAAGCCTTGAGTTGACATTCGATTCCTAGTACTGTAAAATTATATGATTTTCTTTGATTCTACTAAACTTTCAAAGCAAAATTATAATAAAATTATGCATGATAATATGTATGTAAGTTAAGATGCCTACACAAAACTATTGGCTCTCAATAATTCAGATTCAAAATCAACAAAATATTATTCATTATAGCGAAGTCTCGATTAAAGAGACCTTTACGAATCCATGGTTCACAAATCTTTATTTAGTGTTGGTTCAATAAATAATTAACATGTCTTAAAATTGGCTCATATTTCATTTAGAAACTAAAAATATTTTTTTTCTATACAAACCAAATAATTACTAGGTGTATTTAGACATTTTAAAGGTTTTTTTTAATCTCAAATAGTAGAGTAATAAAGAAAAAAATCTTTATTGCATAGAGGGGCAGGCACAAGTCATCGGAGCCATTTAGTGAATATTGACACTTATTATTATCCGCACGCTACAGATGCCTTAACCTCCTTTATAACATCCTGCCCAGTGGGCCACATACTCGCAAAAGGAAATTAACGCGACAGAATAGCCATCGTTGTACTGTGGTATCATGCGCGCTTGAGCCTTGGACGTGCCGGCCAGTTTCGGCAGTGATGGCGATAACTCTCAATAACGGTGGAGGAACATCTGTGAATTTTAATTAAATATATGCCGATTGTATATCTGTAGTATTCAAAATCACTTTTGAATTGCCAACCTATAATTAATCACAATCATTCTACCCTAGAATCATTCTGTATATTTCGGTAGCTAGTTTTAAGCCGAAAGAAACTTGAGATCGAGTTCAATGTCCTTATAATCTTTAATATATTACGTTAGGTTATTATTAGAATAAGTAATTTATGAAACTATGTATTCAACCTCGTTTGTATCCAAGCTATGCATCTACGCGATTTTTATTCAAAAATGAAAAGATCTCGCAAATCAAATCAAAAGATCTAATTGATTATAATTAACCGTCATTTATTTTGACCTAGAATACTATTATTTTATACGGGCTGAATGAAACTGTTCAATTGCGTTCTGACTAAGCGTCAGTTAATCATTGCCTACTTTCTGATTAATGTAATAGACACATAACACATGTGATGTAAATTATCTCGCAATCTTATTATACATATATGTAACATAGCATTATTGTGGATAGTGGCCACCTTGGTGTGGTTGTATGGGGATTGGTAGTGCAAATGATGGAACTAGCCTCTAAGAAAGTCGTCATATCAAGAATAGTTAGTTGGCTTATTTGACTTTTACAATGTGAAACACCAGAGTTTTAGTATAATTTAAAATTATGATATTTTTCGGGAATCCCCTTTTCCCTCCGCTTAGTACTTAAGAAGTATTAACGCATTTAAATCTTAGAAATAGACCGTCTATTTAAACAAGTTGAAGTTCTACGGGCACATGTGAGTGGTTTATTTGGTACCCGTATAGTTCATTATAACATAATCGGCTCAAAACCCTCGACTCCATTTCTCCAATAAATAAAAAATAATCGTATGGTTCGAGAGCAGACAATCCCGATATCACACCCACACTGACACCTGTGATTTATACACGACGACTAATTGACTTGTGTTTGTTTAGGGCCCGTTTACACCTCACGATTTATCGTGCGAGGAACTCCATGTATCTATTTTAGACTCTTAATAGCTAGCGTATTAGTTCTTGTAAATAATATATAAATTATTATTAATAATCCTGACAAAACTTAAATCTCATGTGACAGTAAAAGAAACACGAGATGTGTTCAGTTCATAGTTTTATCATGTGTTCACTAGTCCAAGTGAGTAAATCTAGCTTCCAAATAGTTTAAAAATAATTCTAAACACAATGTTGCCACATAGTAATAAGTAGTTGTTTGTCTTGTTAAGTAATTTATATGTATCAAAAACTGAACATATCATCATCATCATTATCAGCCCTTATCGGTCCACTGCTGGACATAAGCCTCTTTCAATGAGCGCCCAGACGACCGATCTCCTGCTACTCGCATCCATTCCGGACGGAGATCGATCTCCCCACCTGGTGAATGGACGACCAACACTTCGTTTTCCCAAACGCGACACGAACCTTACTGGCCCATCTGCCATCTGTTCTTCTGAGTGTGTTACCAGCCCATTGCCACTTCAGCGAGCTTATTCTTCGCGTGATATCAGATAGTTTAGTTCTAAACATATATATAACATAAATTTAATTAAATTTATTAACTTGGAGAAGAAATGCTTGCTACGAACAGGTGGGAACTCGTGGTAGGGCTCATAATTGAATTGTCCGGACATGCAACAAATATTCAGTATACTATGAGGTTTCATTCATTTTTATCCAAGCAAAGTTTTGAAAATTTAGCTTGACAAATAATTTATTAGTTTTTATGTGCACTAGAAATCGTTCTGACTTCGCATCTTTCTTTTCGAAAGCGACCTTAAAATCATCGCGTATATAGTGCTTAAGCGTCCGACACAAGTCCATTCTCTATTCCCTCATTCGCCATTCTGATGAGACGGTACGGTTCGGGCACAATCGGAGAGCAACCAGGTGCAGGACTGACCTTAACTAACTTAAAAACGATTTGCTATCAGAATATTACACAAATATTGTGAATGGAAATAAATACAATTTAATACCAAATTCAGTCGTATATAAAAGTATACGACACGACTTTTAGCCAATCAGGTATATTTAACCCACAATGTTATCTTTATTAGTGGTGCTAATTGGACGACAGTTGAAGTGACATTGAATGGTCGCCATTTTGTTGTAATATTGACGTTTTGTGACAGGTTGTTTTGGCGCCCAATAAATTAAAATGTATTTTATGCAAATCAGTTCCACGATATTAAATTACTTGTAGATAACATGAAGAAAAGTAATAAAACATTAAATCTAAGGACTTACGATTAATTAAGGATTGATTATATAAAAAATACCGACTAAATGTGGATATTACTAAATTAATCATTTCTATTTTTCTCAAACGTAACATAAACCGTCTTTATTGCATAGATTTTCATCTATTCTGCTCAATGAAAGTATACTATGGGCTAATCCTTTTTCATGCTGTGCTCATATTGAAAAAGTTAACTTGCTAAGTAATTAGTCCTATGTACATTAACATTTGATATACTTACCGACCCGCGGCTCAGCTGATAACGTCGACGTGTTACGCCAAAGGTCGCGAGTTTTAATCTCGCCTAGGTCATGGATGCTTATACATGTATTATATGTATTTCTAAAAATATGAGATATAGAAAATGTATAAAAAAGTGTCAAATAAATTTCCGTTGACTAGTAACTGTCACACAAAACTTTAAGGTACTTAGCACAGGACTAGGCTAACGTGGTGTGATAAGTTCACGGATATTATATTATTATAAGTCTCGGTATAAACCATACTTAGATGTATTTTATAACTGTATAAAATATACTGTATAAAAGTGTGACATGTCTGACAGTGAGAGCTTTATAATTAGAAAAAGGGCGATGCACGAAAGTAATTGTATATAGTACAACATAAAAACTGGTTTGTACGTCGCTTTACGTACGGTTACAACGGCTCACTTTTGTTTTCTCATTGATCCATGAACGCATCGCCCGATGGAGTGAAAGAGACGACTTGTTACTCTGTCTCGCACGCAGTCTCCGCCCATTCGGAACATTATTGCCTATCGGAACATTATTTAACTCCCAAAGTTACCCTTACATCATACTTTCTCGTGCATGTCGCTATATATTTACAAGACGTTATCACGTCATTAATATACTTAATTTATAACAAAAACATACCGCAAAATAACCGCGGGTTCTATCTAATATTAAACGCTTTGACTGCCCCGTTGATCTATTCGCAACATTTTCAGCTCGAGAGGTCCCCAAATTAGTTTTGCGAGTCTGACCAAAGTGTTGATGAAATTTTACGAGTTTTGAATAAAAAACAGACACTAAAATACGTTCTGCTACACCTCCGTGCTCGGGTGCGTACGATATCAAAGTATGTTTTATACGGGATTGCCAAGATTTCTCGCACAAACTTTTTTCATCATTGTTAATAACTAATTTTTTTTTTATTGATATTCTTTGTATGTCGTATGAGATGATGGTACGCATAATATTGCCCTTGAACTTATTGTAAACTAAATCAATCATCAAACGTAAGTAGTTAACGTTAATCGTTATGCTTTTATTATTACACCGTAATTTAATGCAGTGGAATAATATAACGGTTTCCTTTCAAAAAGTTATGAACTTATTTATATTACTCCTATTATAATAGATAAAAAAACATTTTTTTTCTGTTACAATAAAAATAATATAAATATTATATTCGAAATGCATTCAATGTCTCATTATAAGCAATTAAATTGTTTATTGGGGATCATAAATACAAAATTCTATTCATGGCCGAGCAATAAATAACCAAATCTCAACATGCGATTACCATAACCACATAAATTATATTCATAATTGGGAGTAGGTAAGTTCATATTTTTATGTTCTTTTCTATGTAATTTCCCACGGTGAGTAACATCGGACGAGGCTCTCGTACGTTTTTATACTACGTGTGTTCGTATTATGGTATAAAAAAATGCGAATATTTTTAATATGCACAGAAGGTAAAGGTAAGAATAGATGGTAAATGATAGTCTAAGTCACTAGGTATGAAATGAGAAAAGCATATAATTATTTCGCGTCCTTCTATTGTGTCGTAGCAGATTACAGGATATGCAGATATATTGTACCATTAAATAAGAACTTTATACGCTGTGGAACTAATTTGTACGTGGTGCTTCGCAATATTGGTGCACTATGCAGAAACAGGCAGTGCCTAAGCAGATTTATCTGCTAATACGGAAAAAAAATCTTTTCCTTTAAAAATAGAAGTATTCCAATGATATTGACGACCGATTGCTGGAATGGTAAAGTACACATGTATGTCGATCACGTCACGTCAAGAGATCGCGGCTAAAATCCCACCCAGTTCATGGATGTTTATCTATGTACTCGTATTATATTTATTTCTATAATAAAAATCTTAAATATATTTCCGTTGTGAAGTAGGTACCCGTAACACAAGAGAAACAGTCCTTAGGTACATAACGCAGGGCTAGTCTAACGTGGTGTGATAAATCAACAGTTTAAAATTATTATTAATAATAATAATAATAATTAATGTCGTCCTAGCCGAATTTCGAATACAGCGGCCATCTCTACTAAGAACGAGCCACCTGTGCAGGACATATTAAAGCGCACAAGTATGTGTCACAAATGCACTTTCTATTCCTTGTTTCTCCTATTCCGATGGGACGGCAATACAACAGGATCTGAGAAAAATCCGGCGCAGGACCCACGGCTTAACGTGCTCTCCGGGCCACGGGGTTGTAACACTGCCAACTTCCTAACTTCATACCGATATTAGAAATTAAAAGAACCTCCTGCTGTCATGTCAGTCATTCTGCTTTTGTTTGGTAATTCTGCTTAATGATGATAGCAATCACGCGTACTTACTTGAATGGGCCAGATACTTAAAGACACTACATTTGTACCACTGTTAGTACTTAGACTGGAATCCGGGAAATCATGTCCTAGGCTGAACACGTCTACCACTAGACCTCGAGGCAGCTCTAGTAATAAAAGGCTGTCAGCGGTCTTCGGGTACCAAAAATCTCTTAGTAACCATATATATGTGTATTTACATAACATTTTTCTTGTTCCGGTAATGATAATGATATTTTTTACTGCCACTGAAAGCGCTAAAGGTATAACGAAATCAGAATATACATTATGCGGCTAAGTTTGCTTCACACCAACTGCTCTAATCCACGAGGCAATATATCATTGTAATCTAACCGCCAGCAGTTGAAGGCGTGAAATATCAGCTAAAGACATATTGTACAATTTTATAATGAACTATATAAGACGCAATATATCAATTTGTACAAATAACGACTTGTTATAGACAAAGACGTGTATACTGAAATATCGGCTCACAACTGCATTATAAACACTAAATACTTCCAACTGGAACCTGAGAAACTACAATATTTAGTTTATTTGCCACTTAATTGCCTGGACATAATTTTAATAGATACCCGTGAAACTGTTTTCACAAACGAATTCCTCCTTTTAGAATTTTTCGTTACTTGAGTGTGTGACCATAGCCTCAACTCACAAGCTTATACTTCTCGCCGTGTTATCACTAGTGTATGTGTACAAAATATCTTTGACTCTCCGATAGGTTTTTCAATATAATTTTTGTCTGCCAAAAAAACAAAAAGTTGAGTGATTGCAAACTTCCCAGGCAATCCCACGTGATATTTAAGCGCCAAGTTTTCTCTTAAAGTCTCTTCTCAAGTCAGTACACTCTTTTACAAACACTTTTTACACTGGTATTATTAGGCTTACCAGTTTCCAGATAACTGCCTGATCTGTTAATTTAACCCAGCATTTCGCCGGCGTATCTCGGTGATTTCTTTTGTATTGGCAAAATAAGTCATGACGGTACCTAAAAAAAATAAAAAAGTAACAGTAGTTATTCTGGCTAGTGATAGTGGGAATCACACGTTTTTACTCGAATGGTACACTCGTACACTCGTATCACTGATAGCTCTTATATTAAATTTAACTTCCAATAACATTGAGTAAGTCTTCTGCTATTGAATTGATAAAGCAAAATGCCACGTCTTATAATATAAATGTACTATAGTCATTGAACTCAGACATCAGAGTAGCCTAAGATATGTCGACGCGTGAGTGGTTGTGATTTCATGAGACACGTCCGTGAAATACCTGACGGCTGGGCATCCTACGCCACGCCACTAATTGAGATATTAGCCGGCCTCCGGTGAGACAGGCTGCCACAGTGCCGATAAACATCACGACTGTACTTAAAGGTGCTTTTACACTAATGTACTAAAGTGACTATACATTAGAATAAGAATTCTGAATTTACTATTACAAAAAAACTTATTCCACCGTTTATTTAAATTCACAACGTTTAAACTAGCATGCGTGTTGTATTGTATTTGAGGAAGACAAATAAATAATTGTGTGTGTATAATAAAATTGTGAAACTTTTATGATAATGTATAAACCATTCATTTGCACCAAAATAAAAAAAAAATATCTTCACGTATTGATACCAAATTAACGTTAAAAGCTTATGTTATAAAATGGTCATGGCTAGCCTCGTTTGATTATGAAGCTTTTAGTAGTAGTAGTAGTAGTAGATTGAATTGGTACCGAGTTAGATACTCTTTGTATTATATATAGGTAAATATCTCAGTCTTATACTAAATGGGGACAATTGAGCAGCTTGAGAAAGAGCTTTGGCACGCGGGAGTAAGCCCTTGTCTGAGATTTTCAATACCACCTGTTGCTCTGTCATGCTGAAAAAAGAGAACGAAGGACCCTGCGAGACCAGGCAATGTATTATTTTACTACGGTGACCACGTTCCTTCACAATTAGGCTGAACGGACAAAGAACGATACTCAAATGACACCGCTGTAAAGTGATAGCCGTCCTGTCGCGTTTCGTACAGTTTGTGAGTAGGCGTTGGCAGATGTAAAATAGTGTCGGTAGTTACAAAATGGCATCGATTTCTTCTTTGTCTTGTAATGCTAAAAACTTAACCACGGTACTTTTGAGAGTTTACAACTCATACAGAGAGTTTACACTGCTTGTAGTCAATTTTTTTATGCACGCTTGACTCGGGAATTAACCTGGCGAGTACGTGAAGAGAGCGTTGCGAAAAGGTGGCTAAAGGAAGTATAGCTTGAGAGCGTTAAAGCTTTAAGTTAGTGAAGACAGAAAGAAAGAAAGTTTCACGGAAGTTAAGATTGAGTTATAAATTCGTGCAGATAGAAAAAAAAAAGTGTGTACCTTACTCTCTCTGAGTAAGGTACACACTTTTTTCCTCTTTCTATCATATCGTTACGTTTCCTATAAAATATAAAGAACTTTTACTTATTATGTTAACCCTAAAAACTACCACCTTTTGGGTTGAATTTCTAAGTAATCCTTTTTCACTGACACCATGAAAAGAATCCCTATGTCAAATTTCAAGCTTCTAGGTACATTATTTTTGGCTTTATGTTAATATATAAGCCAGTCAGGCTAGCCTTTGTACAGGCTGATTGGTGAGACATTTCCACCACTCAAAGACTTAAAACATTATGGTTGGTATAGTTAAACAAAATGTAAAGTAAGCTCGTAGAAAACGAAAAGGAACTAAAATGGCATATTATAGTCACCGTAGTGCCAACGAACGTGTTGCGGGGGGTCGGGTGCGGGGGATCATAGTCGATTATGCGTCTACCCTCTAACAATGGCCCAATCGTCATTGCCAATAGTATATTATGTGTGTATTTTGTGGGACATTTTATTGAAAAAACAAGTACTTATTATGTTGCATAACTTTGATGATGATCGAGTAATGAATGCCCTGCTGCAGTAATGGAAATGACTCACCACTTCGCCTGTATATACAATAAGCGTAGTTCAGAAATGATGTTTGTTCTGTCCAATGCTGTCTAGCACATTAATTTAGGGCTGACGCACACAATTCTCCGGAGACGAAATACATCTCCATAATATTAACATCAGCCACTATCACACGATTTGTATTAAATCTAAATGGCCATTTTTCAGTCAAATGAAAAAGATGCCATTGCTGCATTGTAGCTGAATCATACTGACACGAGGGGTACCTCTTGGTCACATGATATACCGCCTTAACGTGATGGTTTTGCAGTCTCATTTCGTTTGGTTCGCGATTAGCCACCGGCGGCACATCATTGGACAGAAAGGGGACGGGCATTAACGGCATCTGTAGTCCCCTAGTGGCCCCGGTAGCTCTTAAATTGCTACAAAAAAGAACTTCAAGACGACCGATTGACTATATAATATATAAAGGAATCCATGAAAATATCTGGCCGCCCATAAGAAAGAAAATAGTTGTCTCACAGAGGCATAAAATACTTTAACTGCCTTGAAATATTAACACAGCACTAAAAGGCATTTAAGCAGAATGAAACGTTTCGTTTATTACATACTTATAAAATTGCCAACAAAAGAGGGACAAAATACTCAATGTACAATCAGCATGAAAATTGAATGAACAGAATTGAAATGAGGCGCTTTTTTAACTTCATCATCATCATCATCATTATCAGCCCCTATCAGTCCACTGCTGGACATTGTATTCAATCTCTGCGGTATAGGCGAAGTGAGAATGTGACGAAGCCTCCGGAATGCTGCCCAACCCAACTGAATCCTTCTATCGACTTCCTTCTCGAAGTTATGTCTATTTAATTGCAATAATTGCCCGAGGAAGACATATTCGTCTACGACTTCGAGAATAGAACCGTTGACTTTGACCGGCCTAGGGAGGACAAGCTTTCGTCAAGCCTTGTGGTGAGACGATTCGTCAAAACTCTTGAGAATAAATGTAAATGTGGCCAGGAAGTGAAATTGGTCTGTAATTTTAAAGAAGTGATATGTCGCCCTTCTTGAAAAATTAAAACAACGTCACTTCCAAACCATGCCGTGGGATGTACGTCCCTCCGAAGGACAAAATTAAAAATTTTTTTTAGCTCTGATAAAAAAGGCGTCCTGCCCTAAGATGACTTTCCCCCTTTAAGCTGGGCAAGAGCTGGACTTACCTCACTCAAGCTGACATCTGGAAGATTGCCTGACAAATGTTGTGTCAGGCTTGCACACGGATCGTTGTTCAGGGTATCGGGATGAGGAGTGTGGGACGTATATAACTTGCTATAGGAAGCTTCGATCTCAGATAAGATCTCTTTCTTTGTCAGATGACTTCTTCCAAACTTCTCCACAAAAACCTTCTACCCTCTATTCTGCTCAATTGTTTCGGTAACCCGTAGCGTATTTGAGCAGCGAAGATCTCGGCGTATTAGTTTGCGGATTTGCATAGAAAAAAGCTGGACATCGGCAGACGTAACGTCTTCGTGTGCTCTGCGTTCCCTCAAGTCCAAGCATCTCGTCTGAGAGTCTAGCTTTCCCACTCGTATACTTATTCCTACAGTATCCTTCACCCACGTCCCGCATGCAACCAATCACGCCACTAACTCATAGCCTCGTCAACTGCTTTTGTAGTTTCCGACGTATCTAGGGCATCAAACCAGTTTCTTAATTCCTGTTGGAACTTTTCGTTACCTACCGTGGTTCGCCGGAAGTTAGATCGGAGTATCGACTGTACCAAATGGACACGCTCGCGTTGAAAGCACATATTCAGAGAGCCTCTAATCAATTGGTGATTACTTAAGGTTTTAAACCTGTTGATCACTGCGGCATCCCAAAATATATGCTTTCGGTCCGTCATAAAAAAGTCAATCTCGTTCCTTGTCACAGTATCGGGGCTCTGTCATGTCCACTTTCTATGGGGCCTCTTTTAAAATAAGGCCTTCATTAAAAATTCACAAAATGTCTTAAAGTTCCTCGAGAAAGAGGGCCTCTCTTTCTCGAGGAACTTTACCAGCATTTGCTCCCTGCGATTTCGACTTCCGACTCCATGTGGTCCCTGATCTCGATTTCGTACTCCCACTTTGGCATTAAAGTCCCCCATAGCAACATTTAAGTAGGCCTCACAGGTGTTATGTAAGGCCTTTGGATTTTTGGATTGGCAATTGTAGATTAGGTTTCGGACCGGCGCTAATGCTGCCTGTCGCCGGTCTGATTGATGATACCGCCACCACTTGGCGCGACCGCTGTCCTGTGCTCCCTTCTACTTCACTGTCACTTTGAAGCAGATGGGACACCAAACGACCAGGTCGCTGAAGCCTCCTAGATCCTAAGAGGCCTATGACGACTTATACGTTCCGGCCTTTGACAGGATTATTTTTTTTTTCTCATTGATCTGTAAATTCTTGACAAATGTAGTTGATGATACATCCACACGTCACACTTGTCATACTCCATATTATTACATACTGCCTGGAGTTTTAACTTCCTAAAATGAAATAATATTAAGAGCTTAGCGACTGGAACTGACGAATGGTGCCATTTTTTCAATGGCTTTTGGAATTTCTCCCCGACATATCTAGATGCTAATATTTTGTAAAGAAGGAATATATATTTGTATATTCTCGTTCAAACAATTCTACCCTTAATATGTCAGCTACGCTGTCGCGTCACGTGCGCTCGTAACGTGTTAAGTTTCCGGCAATTTGAAAATAACAACACTCATAATTAGGCTCCCACTTCTCGTTTCCCCTCTTATACTTAAAAAACATGTAATCGTAAAGATTGCTACTATTAGATATTCAATATAATTATTTTAATTGTTACGCTTATTAAGTTTCATTTCCAACATGATTTTACACACACACTTATTAATTCTTATCAATTTTCGTTAGCTTTTCATGTTATAAAACGAATCAGGTTAGCTAGGTAAAAGTGAAAATGTTTTTTTTGTCAGTAACTTTCTATATCGTTGATCGTTGATAGGCTGACATTAAAATTAATGGTAAACATATACCTTATAATTTTAGGCTTTCCCTCGGTATAAAATAGTTTTGTTTGGTTAAATGTCTACAATCGGGCCAAGAGAAGTTATGGGATAAAAAATACTGATTCATTTTTCTATTGAGAATTTTTTTTTAATTGTCTCGCTGATGTTTTAGTTCTTTTGTCATACACATAATTATAATACGCGAGCACCAACACCAAAAATTATAAAGATAAGAGATACGAATATTATTGTCATATAAGTGGATAATTGGCGTACTCGTCTATGTAAGAGAGCTTAGCGATCGAATTTTAAAAAAATCTATGCCAATTATAAAGTTTTAAAACCATTTCGTGAAAAAATAATTAATTAAAAAAATCACATTATTGTGTTTGACAGTTGATGCTTTTATTATTGAAACGTGTCTTACGCCAGTAAATTGATGTGGGTGTGCCGTATGGTGTGCGTGAAATTTTATTGTGTTAAAATAATAAAATATAACACATATTTTTAGGGTTCTGTACCCAAAGGCTAAAGACGAGTTCCAATTATTAAGTCTCCACAGTAGGTATACCGACACCCACGATCCATAAATCGGCGTAATGCTTATGCAGAAGTTGTGCCCTCCTTCGCTCCTCCCTTCCAATGGGCCTAAGTCACAAACAGCTCAAAACCCAACATCACATTACCAGCTGCATTCCAGTATGGCCTACCTCTTACAGAGGCTCATATTAAGCGGGCTCATAAACTGCCGTTTAAGTGATAGCGTGCGTCCGCCTTACGCTCGTTACTTATACATTCAATCAACATCCCTGCCGGGCGCAGTGGATCGATCCATCTTGAGCCACGTCAATAAAGCCATCAGAGACTTCTATATGCTACGACCCTGACGATATCTCGCGTGTAAATTATTGCCTCGGATGCTTGCGTGAACATATACATTCGGCGTCTCTAAGCTGCTTTGCTTTACATATAAGTTTTAATAAGAGGTAGTGCATTGCAGCCAGGTTAGGCTGGCACGACCGGGAGGGGGGCTCTCTCACAGGATACCGCCGTAAAGTGAGAACTATGCTCTCACTATGTGTAATTATTAATCAGATGTGTCACACTTCTTAATAATTTTTATGTAGATGTTGGTAGTCGACACTTTTCGAAGGGCTGCTCGTTCGTTCTCTTATGTACTAGGTGTACTGTAGCTCGAATTCATGACAGCTCTGCTTACAGAAGAAGACATCTTCCCTATAGTGTATAATTAATTACTTTATAGTGAGATTAAGGTTCTGTTTGACCTACTTAAACGCCTCAAGTATTTAATTGATCCCTCCTTGCGCCTAACATAAATGATTATCGCCTCCTTGGGCCTCAAGTAATTTAATGGATGCCTCCTTAGAAATGTTTCCGGCTAAGGAGTTTAAAGACGTATGATAGTAGAGTTGAGATACAATACAAAAATGGCGGAATATTAAATGTATTCGATCCCCAGGTCGGGCAACTATTATTAAAATGGTTTTCAGATTATTCTGAGCACGCATTACATTGCCCGTGATTAGAATGTGCCCGAAGTGGCCATAGGCTTGCCACCTATGACATCATGGGCCTCAATACCTTGGTTAATCGAGGGTGTGCTAGTATATCTACTGGAATTACGAGTTGTGGTACACCTCTGCCTACCTCTTTGGGGATAATAGGCGTGAAGGTACTTTGTACTTTTTACTTTGTACTATATGTAAATAATTACACAATCAACACATCAAAAAAGACTATCCTGCATGGTGCCCGGCAGGAAACGTAAAAAAATTACTTCTAATTCGCCAGTACACGTGGAAGAACCGAAGTTCAATAGATTACCTCTGGAAGGAATAATTTTCATTGTACTCCCTTTTCATTTATGTAACTTCAAACCATTAAGAAGGTAAAGAGGCAGTCTTCGACACCTGGGACCTAAAACTAGCGAAATGATGTCGCACTTCATTGATAAGTAAATTTATTATAATTTACTTGCAAGTAGAATATAAGTTACGTACTGTGTAAACTTTTTGACAAAAACCGTTTTTGGTAAAGGAATATACAACCTTTCATTCTTCCGAATCCCTCGTCTTTGCTCTTAACCCTCAATGTAGGTAGAGCCATTGTCTTCAGCAATCTACCTTGTATTCGTACGCCCATTATCACAAGCAAAGAAAGTCGGTACTAAAAACAGGCTCACTGTTTGGTCGCTGCGAAGACGCAAGTGTACTTTTATTCAATCTTTATCCTTGGATGTTGAAATTAAGCGCAGGACTGGCTGATGGCTTGACGTATTCTCTGTGGCAGCAACTTCCTGACTTTGTACATTCCAAATCCGAATTGTCACTTTTTAGTCCGACCGGGGAATTGAACTCAAGATCTCGCAGACTGTGTTTGAACGTACTTACCATTAGACCATGAGGAGGCGATAATACGCCAGCCCATTTTTTGTTTTTTTTTTTTTTTGTTGACGCGTCGAAACGTATTTACGCGCCTTCACTGGCCCTGTGGGGTCCAGTGGTGTGTGAGGCTCGCAGCACATTATAGTGCCGAAAACCCTCAAAAACCACCGCAAGTGACATTAGTGCCGCCTTTGGTGAAGTGCCCCGGAACAACAAGCCAGTAGGGCACCATGACGGCTAGTCAGCCCCCAAAAGGACAGAATCCACCTCCACAGGTGGGGTAGTCCCGCACTACAGGACAACCCCACCCACTTTGAGACAGTGCAATAGGGTGAGGTTCCCATCTTCTCCCCTTGCCCCGTGCGCATAACCGCCTCCTCCTGTTGCTCTTTTGCCCCCTCTTCTTATAAGAGGGGTACAAAGAGCATCCCCCTCGGCTCAATTGGTTTCGCTTTTCACCCCAGGCTACTGAGCCCCACTGCACGACAAGGCTTGAACCGTGGTGAGGATAACATGCCAGCCCTGACCTGAATATTGTTATACACAAACTTACTAACTGATCTTAATTTACCTAATTAAAGTTAGGAAAGTAATCTGAATTGTGTGTAATGCTTACTTTATTCTAGCAACTCGAGAAGCGGCGTTCACATACGCCATCACCTCAGCCGGAGTCACGCACGCGCTCACCACCGCCTGCGCTAGGGGCGATCTGCCCGCGTGTGGCTGCACAACTAATAGGCAAGTGACGCAGCAATCTATTTCGTAAGAGTAACGTCCGTATACATGAGAATGGGCGTTAATCTTACGAAACTGTATGTTCTCACAGTATGCGTCGACGCCCCGTATTTTGTATTCACTTGACATTACTTATGCGGCGGTTGGCGCTATGCGCATAGAGATAATATGAAGGGATGACATAGGCAGCTATATGACGGCGACGGTAGATAAGAACTCACTACTCTTTCTTTGTATATCTTATCTCACATCGGCATTGCGTAGAGTGATTTTGTGAAAAAGAGATATGACCACAGAGTCGAATACATTTGCTATATTTTTCGACTTAGACCGCTACATTTTAGGCTGGCGTCTCTTCTCTATCTATATTATCTCTATGGCTGTATGTCCTTTAAAATCGTTAACTATAGTACTGCCAAACTTCGCAGACACACCTAGGGGTAACTCTCGCATTATTGGAGAAAAGAAAGGCAAAGAAGCAAACAGCGTAGCTTAAAGATTGCGTGAATTTTTCTGGGTGTCGTTTGTCACAAAAAAGGCTCTCTTGTACTTAAAAACAATCATCCAAAGTAAGGTGTTGAAAAGGAAAAATCTCGACAAAATCAAAACTTGTATTAATTGATAAACCATTATAATTTAAACAATGAACATTAACTGACTACACCTTACCGTCTACCTAATGTGCACCTGGGCAATATCTAGGGTATTTTAATGATATTTGCTTATGCAGGCGGCGCTCACCGAACCCCTCAGAGCAGTTCCAGTGGGGCGGGTGCGGGGAGGCGGCGTACGGGACGAGGTTTGCCCGCCGGTTCCTTGACTCGCGAGAACTGGAGGAGGATGCGAGGAGTCTCATGAATCTCCACAATAACCGCGTCGGCCGGAAGGTGAGCGAGGTACATGCACAAATTAACATGGTACGGTGGCACAGGCTTGGTGTTGGGTCGTCTTAGCACAAATCGCAGTTATTACTTAGCGTGTTCCTGGACGAATTTGTAGAAAGTTGCATACCATGGATATATAAGAAGAATATAGAAAGTTATTGTATGGAACAAGCACGAAATGAGACGGCGCTGCAGAGGATGTACAAGGTTATGGGGATTGGAATTGCTAAGGAACATCAAGAAAAGGAAAGTGCAATATTGGCTACATAATGCGCAAACACAGATATAAGCCTGCTCAAGCTCAAGCTCTAGGGGAAAACAGTAGACCTCAAATCACCCAGTAGTCGCAGAAAATTTTGGCTCCAAAATCTGACTGGTAGTTTCACACTGACCCAAAAATCGTCTTCGGCGCCGTGACATGAAAAGCTCGTATGTGCAGTATGCACTCTCTATACCCTCCTTTTCTTATTCCAAAGGGCCACAACAGGAGGAAACACAAGGGAGTAGTTCAACGTCCCCTAGGGCAGTTACAGGGCTAACTTCACTATTGTTACAAAAATTTCAATAACACACTTTTGGGATTCGAACCTGGACCTCACGACATGTTGGAAAATCACTATCAAATCCATCTCTACATCTAAGAGCTTTGTTGATTTATTATATTCAACCTCGTGGGTGCCTCTGACCGTCTGATGTAGTGTTTTGGATCTATCAGCAACATGATAGCGTGACACAGATAAGGGCCTCATTCCTCTAGAAACTATTCGCCAACAAAAGTAGTATAAAATTGATTTCGCAGCCGAAATTGCAGCCAACGTACGCATAAACGCCTAATATTTGTGGCCCATTGGAGAGGAGGGGGAAAGGAGGGCAACAAGGATAAGGCAGATGTCGAGAGTTTTTCTAGGCCATAGGCCTAGAAAAACTTTCTCGTCTCTACAACTCAAAGGAGCACAAACCTAAAATGCTTTACGAAGACAATTTATCAATTTTTTTTGGATAAGTGAATCAGCAATACCAGGCGAACATCGCGAAAACCTTTTGATAACCGACGCAGATGTGTAACGGCCATCCGTATTTCTATTAGAATAATTTGGGTAACTCAAAAGTTACTATAATGAGTTAAAATTATTAAAATAGGTTTTTAATAAAGCTTAAAGTTATTTATGCTTTCAGCGTGCCTAACGTTAGTTGGCAAAGCGCTTCAAAGCCTAATAAGCCTTAACAGTTAAAGAAGGCTATTTTTAGTATGGTGGATTGGAATGGTTAGAAACTCTGGAATGATGCTAACAACTTACAAAAATTTAAACCTGGACCCCATGAAATGGTACGCAGGAACTGCGTCAAGTAACATCACTATTAAGTTGTTTAAAGCACGCAATCGAGGCAAATGTCGGAACATATCTTTAGAGCAATTCTCTCGAATGCACGTTGCGGGTATAAAATTAACGTACACGCAGATACGTGACCATTACAATATCGTCTACACTGGATCGTTGTGCGCTGTGTTGTACGCATCGGTTCAGTTGCATACGCCTAACTTTGCCCCTATTTGTCGTAGCTTCACGATGTATAACCATCCTCGATGACTAGACTACTTAACACAGGACACATGATTTTTTCAATTCGAGTCTATAATTCCTGAGATTAACATGTTCAAACTAGTAAACTCTTCAGCCTCATAGTATTAATAAGTACAGATAGACAGTGAAGTTCGTCACTTAGTTGTCAGTTTGATCGGTACTAATTCACTTCTAGTGTCGCCAGATTCGGTCTTATTTTTCATTGCCAAAATGTCATCCTCGATAAATAGGTTATCTAATACAGTAACAAATTAGCAAATCGCACAAGATTAGCGTGTTCAACCAATCAACTTTATAATATTAGTATAGATACCACTTTGACCGACATCTAATCATGTAAAAGTGGTATTCATCATTATAATACTTATAAACTAATACATGCTTAATGTTTAGGTAAAGAACTAGAAAACATACGTACTTAGTTAAAGAGCGTTACTTTAAATAGCCAGTAAATGTTGTTGTTCGAATTATGCATACGAATAAGTTCAGGCCAAATTGGGTTTGTAGGCAACAAAAGATTATTCGAAAGTTGACAAAGCCTATTCCCTTATTTTTAATTTCCTAATAAGTTATAAACTCATAATATTTAAAAGAATATAGTTTTACTTGAATTAAATTTTTTATATATTTACATCCATATGAAACTATTTTTGTTTATTACAAATAATTTAATTTTATTACAAGTAAAATATTCATTGTATCCATTTCTGAAATCGCAAAATATATGATGTTAGGATTGTAGTTAATGTGTATATTTTCCCTAATCAGGGAGCGCATCTTTGATGTAGCTTTTCTCAAAACTCCTCAAGGGCTCAATTACGTAATCGCACTAGACGGCATCCAGCGCACCGCTATTACAAGATCGCCGCGAGCCAATGCACGGAAAAAGCGATTTGCGTCGATTATGTGTGTGTGGTCCCTTCAATGTAATTCTTATAATTTAAAGTAATATACAGGTCATTGAAAGTTACTGTGATTACAATGTCAACAAACACTACTGGTTTCAATTGCGAAATACTCTCTATTGTGAAAGCAGGAAAGACTAAAAAATATTTAAATTCATGTTTGAGTCTGTCGAAACCTGGGCTGTTCTGAAAGCTTTACAGCGATGTCGGGTCGACTGACGACATGTCGAAGTACTGAGAGCATTGTATGACGCTGCTTTTATGTCCATTCTGATTCCGGGAGGTCAAACAAGGCCAATCCAATGGCATCGAGGAGTGCGACAGGGGGGATGTTATTTCCCCGAAACTGTTCACTAATGCTTTGGAGGACGGACGTCTTTAAGACTTTAAGCTGGGCATAATGCGGCATAAATATTAACGGCCAGTACCTCTCACATCTTCATTTCGCCGACGATATCGTTGTGTTGGCCGAATCGTTGGAGAGCTTGCAGTAAATGTTGCGCAGCCTAAATGAATCATCCCAACGTATTGGCCTTAGCATGAACTTGGACAAGACAAAGGTCATGTTGAACGAGCACGTTCTCCCTAGGCCGGTCAACGTCGCTGGTGCTATTCTCGAAGTCGTTGACGAATACGTCTACCTTGGGCAACTATTGCCATTAGGTAGATATAACTTCGAGAAGGAAGCCAATCAAAGGATTCAGTCACATTCTCACGTCGCCTATACCACAGAGCTTGAAGACGAATGTCTTCAACCAATGCTTTCTTCCCGTGGTGACCTACGGGGCCGAAACATGGCCTCTTTATTTAGGACTGGTGCGCAAATTTGCGGTAGCTCAACGGGCTATTGAACGTGCTATGTTGGGTGTTTCTCTGCCCGACAGAATTCGTAACGAAGTCATAAGGCAGAGCACTAAGGTATCCGAAATCAAGCGACGAATAAGCTCACTGAAGTGGCAATGGGCTGGACACAAACTCAGAAGAACAGATGACAGATAGGCCTGTAAGGTTCTGGAGTGGAGGCCGCGTTTAGAAACACGGAGTGTTGGTCGACCATTCACCAGGTGGGAAGAGGATCTCCGTACAGTAGCCGGTCCGGGATGGATGTGAGTAGCAGGAGATCGGTAGTATTGGCGTTCATTGAAAGAGATCCATGTCCAGAAGCGGACCGACAAGGGCTGATAGTATTTATGATGGGAATTATGTGCTTTTAAATAAAACAGCTCTAGGAATAAAGAATCAGTTTATAAATAAAAACCGATATTAGAAACACTTTAGCTTTAACCAACAGAAAAAAATTTAATGAACATATTATTCTAGTGTTTCTATTCATCACAAATTTTCATAAAGTTTTGTATTTATAATAATGTAAAGCTACCTACTATAAACTAAATACGTAATATAATGTTTGTTATATTAATAATATTTGTGGACTTATCGCACCACTTATAGTTTAAGACTATAAATGGTGTGATAAGTTATAACGTTACACAAATGTTACGCAGTCACCTAATTTTCGGTTTCCCCATTTCACACTAGATTTAACAATACCCTACTATAATAAATCAATTTTACGGATTTTATCGAGGTTTATTTAATTATTTAGCAAGCCCGATGTTTCAGAACCTTTACGGCAACCATCGTCATGGGTGGACTGAGGTGTGAGATGTCCCGATGTCACAAATTATTAAAAGAAATAAAAAAGAATTATAATTATTTACTCGTTCCAATTATCAAAATGAGTTCTTATTAAATTGCTGATTTGATTATTTTTTAATTGGGTCCCTAGCAGAGTGAAGAACCCAGCCACCATCTCAACTGAAATTTGTATGTTTTTAATCTCAATAGACTCACGTATCATCCCTGAAAAGAAATTGTGCCTAATCAAATCTAATGTAATGACTGGTGTAAAATTCACCATACTCACAGACCGTACACTTTGTTACGCACAGGTGTTTCATATCAGTTAAGTGTTCTTTGACGCGAGTTTTATAGATCTTTTAGTTTGCCCTATGTAGGAGTGTCCACATACACAAGCAAGCCTGTACACTCCTGCATCTTCTAGAGGGATCTGGCATTCCACTAACGGTACGAACTGACTAACCTTCTTTGGCTGCTTAAAATAAGTTTTTATCGAAGCTCGTTTGGGGAATATAGACAAATTTGTCAGTGACCCCGCTTAAATATGATAACATTGCAGGTAAGCGCTCGACGGTGGCTGATTTCACTCGGCTTCTGTGGAGGAGACGGGGAACACGAAGCCTGTTGTCTCGCAAAACTTGCTTGACATGTTGAAGTTCGGTATCCAGATGTTGCTTATCACAGATGTCTCGTGCTCTCTGATACAAAGATTTTCCCACAGTAGATAACTGTGTACGATGGTGATGAGAATTGCAGTTTTGGTCTCTCCCTGTGTGGGTATGCTTTCTATGTACAGCATGACCTAAGGTGTTATTGGGATTACGTATGATTAAAACTTCTAAGAAAGCTAAAGATTATTTTCCTCGAACTCCATTGTAAATTTAAATTGTGGAGTTTATAAAATTTCGATGTTTAAGGAATATGGTTACTTTATGTTAAGGTAAAATTGTGAAGGTGTCATCAGCACACCTATTGTAGAACCTTTTTGCTATCGGTGAAGTTCGAAGGGCAGCCTCCGCAAAGTCCTTCATAAAGATATCTGCGACTACAGGGGACAGACACAACACCATTGCTACTCCATCTACTTGGAAGTTCGAAGGGCAGCCTCCGCAAAGTCCTTCATAAAGATATCTGCGACTACAGGGGACACACACAACACCATTGCTACTCCATCTACTTGCTTGCAAAATTGATGATTCCACAACGTATGGCCAGAGAAAGTACTAGAGGTCTCATTAAAAAAACACTCCGAATAATTGAGTTGGACGTTGAAAGTGTAATCTCTTCGTGTGCAAAACCGTCGAAACTGTATGGACAAAAATACACAAAACTGGCGCTCCCCTACGTCCAACATTTAGCCTAATTGATAGTGCCATGGATCAATTTTTCCAATTTAAAGAAAATAAGTTACGTGCCTAAGGAAGTTTTAATTTTAATACATATATAGTAAGTAAATTCCTACAAGGTTTCAGCATCAGCAGAAATAAATTGCCATCTCTGGATAATCGTATTTTTTGTTCATCATCTTAACACCAAGTACTAAATAATTTCAGATTGTAAAAGACCTGGTGCGTCGCGAGTGCAAGTGTCACGGCGTGTCTGGCTCCTGCTCGTTCCGGACCTGTTGGCGAGCGCTGCCACCCTTCCGAGCGGTGGGAGACGCGCTGCGGGAGAGATACCAGCGGGCCAAGCTGGTGACACCGCACCCGCCGCCAGCCACGCACGCGCCCAACACGCATCTCGTCATACGGAGGTAGCCTTCTACGTGCACCCATTACTATACAGCCGAGCGATGTACACGCTGGGGGAGAGATACCAGTGGGCCAAGCTGGTGACGCCGCAGCCGCCGCCGGCCATTGTTTGCACAAAAACTACAGATTATAACAGCTAGATGATTTTTTTAAATTTTGGCGACACTGACAAACTGCATTTATGCGCCGTTTCTGGCCTTGAGCGGATCTCATTTTGTATGAGAATCGTTCCACACGATAGCGCAGGACACCCACCAAACGACTCCGAATGCCACCTGAGCTGCTTTTGGGGAAGCGTCCAGTGTTTTAATTATCAGAGATCCTCGACGGCAAGTGAGTCCTCCATGGGTGCGAGTACGCTAAAGCACCTCCGCTTCCTGTTCTTTAGTATCTTCATCTCATAAGAGGGCAAAGAGGCTGTTCTTTGTTGGATTTAATTTCCCAATTTGTCAGGGTTCGCCTCAGGCTACGAGTCCCGCCATGACCTAAACTTTGTTAAAGTAAATGTGCTACCTATAATAAATGGGTAATATAAAGAAAGACAATATTTAATAATTTGTCTAATTCCTGTGTGATAAAGACATGATCGGTTTAAAATTGTACAAAATCATCGGAAAATTATATGTATTCTGTTGTGTATATTTGCTAACCAGCCGGGCTGTGCCCACTTTGTCTAGTGTCCATAATGAAATTTATCATTTTTTATGTCAAAAAGCACATCATTAGAGGTCATATTTCGCAAAACCCCATATCTGTTAGCGCCAACAAAGTTCCAAGCAAAGTTTTAACTCGCAGCAATTGTAGATTCTGAGATTGAGTGAGTGATCTTCTTTTTTGCCTCTATATAATGTAGAGTGATATAATTTCAGGGCGAGACAAAATTCAGGCATCGGTAGACAGCCACGCAAGTCCGAGCTGGTGTTCCTGGAGGCGTCGCCGTCGTACTGCGAGCCGGACCCCGCGGCTGGCTCCTTCGGTACGCACGGACGACACTGCAACAGGACGTCGCGTGGTAAGTGACACGTATCTTTATTATTCTTGAAGTAAAACTTCTTTGCGCGCGTTTGACTTCCGTAGTAAGCAACGAGAGCGTTACGAATATCACGCCAATGGGAGTAGACAGAGAAACATAAGACGAGCAGTCTTTTACTACCCGCACCCATAAACATCCACATAATTACTATGCCGGTGCCACTTTTTCTCCTCCTTGCATGCCAATGCCACTGGCTACTCATATATCGCACGAATTTGACAGATAACTTGTCATTTTACAGTTTTAAACGCTCTAACTGCCTGTTATGAATATCCCTTAAACTCCCTTTGAATATATAAAAAAATAAAATGTGCTATAACATGTCTTGTATTGGCTAGTCTATATAGAGATGGCCGCCGAGGTCGAAATTCGGCTAGGATGACCTTATCATTATCTACATGTCATAAAACATTGATTTTGAATTTTAGGTGATGATGGCTGCGAGAGGCTTTGTTGTGGACGCGGGTACAACACACAGAAGACAGTCAAGCAGGAGAAGTGCCGCTGCCGCTTCCACTGGTGCTGCAATGTGACCTGCGACACGTGTGTCGTAAGAGAAGAGCTAAACGTGTGTCACTGAGCGCTATCTCGCGTGGAGTAGAGATAATAATGGACACTTTGATTCATATAGAAAGAAAAATATTACAACACGACTCCTATTTAAATAAAATCCTGTAATACTAATATTAGTTATAAAAATTGACCTACGATAACTTAAACTGGAAAATAAAATTATGAGTTTAATGAAGTTCAATTTTAATTAATGCAAAGACTTACAGAAAGAAATATAAGTGTAATTGTGTACCACTAAACATCATCTATCGCCGAGTAGTGGTAGCAATGGAACAATGAAACAAACTTATTTGTGAAGAAAAACAACAGCGCTCTGTGACAAGTTAAAAGAACTCACAGTTTTAAATATTAGAAGTAACTTAGCATCTAAAATCATGTTTAAACACAAACAATTTAATACAAATTGTAATATTCCTCACCTTTTTGTAACAATTGCAAACATTTGCGTGGCATCTCATGTATAATATCAAGAATGCTAAACTTATTTCCTTTTAGTCAAAAAGCATTGCTGTAGTTTATGAATTACTGTATATGCCCATTGCTTTAAATTATTAATAATAATGTTATATTATGATTATATACCTTATAAGCTCATGCACGTATTATAATTATAATCTTCCAGTAAGGATTCTAATGACTTGTGTAAATATTATATCTTACAAATGCATTTAACATAATACCTTACGGCTTTAATATTGTATTTACTGTTTGTTATGCACTTGCACTTTTGTTATTTATTTGAACACTTATGTACACAAACACATAATATATTCTTGTATTCTTTGAAACGTATTCCAGTCACAGTAAAATGACAGACTATAATAATTAATTTCATACTTACCAAATATATACTATGAAATAAGGAAGGGAAAGATTTCAGTACCTACCTACTCACAAGACATTCAAGTTATGAAACTGATAATAATTCGTAATGTTTGTTACACTGCGTGTGTAATGCAGACAGAAAACATATTTGTTTATCATTTCCCTACTCCAAATACATTTTCAGTTCCCAATCACATAATCAAGATACATAATATTGTAAATAGGAATGGTGAATTCGTCAATCGATGTCTTGTTCTTCTGTTACAAATCGATGTGTTGTTCTTCCTGTTTCAAGTGAACAGTTTATTAGCGGTTGAGTTAACAGCAATCCGAGTATTTTTAAGATTTAACTTATTCGTATCACAATACAATATCTGAATAAACTTTTTTGACAATAAGGTGTTTTTTTTTATATCATTTGATAAGCCTTAGTACCTAACCCAAACAATTTTAAATATAGGAAATGCACGTGCATGAAAATAATGCGGATGTCTATTGGCGTCGGTAGTACTTAAAAAGTTCCAAATGCTTGTTTAGCCTCCTGTACTATAAAAAACACACGTGGTGTTAGATCAAATAAAGATAATCATCGGCCTCAGTATTCCGTAGACATCCTCTTCATTCGATTATTCATTTATCTACCTATAAACGCATAATTGTTATGCAGATGTGTTGCGTTCCAATCCGCACAAATCGTACGAAACGCAACAGCACGCTGTCACTTTACGGCACGGCAGTGTCATGCGGGCGTGAGATACCTCCCTTGTTGTGCCTTTCCGGAGACCTGTTAAAAAAGGGGAGGGTTATCGTTCTGCCGAAGTCGGGCAAGCCCCGAAGCCTGCCTGGAAGCTACCAGCCGATAACGCTGCTGTCCCACATCGCCAAGTTGTTCGAGACGCTTCTGCCTCGGAGGCTGAAGCTGTACATTCCCATAAAGGACGAACAGTTTAGCTTCCGGAGCGACCACTCGACCACGATGCAACTGAGGGGGGTGATCCACCACTTGTCTGTAGAGATGAACAAGGGGAGACACTCTGTCGCAGTCTTTCTCGATATGGAGAAGGCCTTCGACAGGGTGTGCCATCGGGACTCTTGTACAAGTTGGTGGACGCCGGCGTGCCGCTGGCGTTTGTGAAACTAGTGGTGTCATTCTTGGAAGGTAGGACCTTCCGGGTAGCGGTGGAGCGGAGGCACTCCTCGGTGAAGGAAATACGTACCGGAGTGCCACAGGGCAGTTGCCTATCCCCTTGCCTGTACGCGGCCTACACCAACGACATCCCCACACTCAACGATCCTTCGGGAGAGGGTGAGGCGGATGTCATGCTCGCGCTGTTCGCTAACGTGGATAAGACGACGGCGCTATATTTCAGCAAGAGGCGCTCCATGCCGGGGTGGTTAAAGTTCAGAGGCCAGGATGTGTCTTGGGAATCCCCAGTCGTGTATCTCGGATGCAGTATCGACCGCGCGCTGCGGATGGGCTCGCAGGTGGACCGAGCGGTCAAACAAGCGTGAAAAGCCCGCGCTTTGCTCTAGCCGGACTTCCTACACGGACGAAACTGGGGATTTACAAGTCATATATCCGGCCTCACTTACGCCGCCCCCGCATGGTACGCGCTAACCTGCCAGGCCCAGCGGAAACGCCTGCAAGCCCAGCAAAATATATCCCTACGGGTCATCACGGGTGCCGGTCGCTACGTACGCAATGATGTGATCGCGAGTGGCTTGCGGATAGAGTCGCTGGATGAGTTTGTGGTTCGATTGTCGAGCGCTATGTTCAATAGGGCAGACAATGGACCGCATGCTCATCTACGTGACCTGGCCCCGCTGCACGCGCGACCACCTGACGGGAGACCGTATCCGCGTGAACTCCAAGTGATCCACCAAGCGGACTAGGGACTGCGTGTCTGCGATCCGGACGGGGATCACACATGCCACACGCATAACACACCCAATCGCTACTCACCACAGTCACAATACACAGGCCCTAAACAGGCTTACATTTCCCTGAGCCAATAAGCCAGGATGGCAAACCCGCAATTATTGCGGCCCCGTTACTGAGGTGATAGTCGTCCCCTTGCGACCCAACCCGGGTTATGAGGTCCGCCTCGATGCCCGTAACCCCCCACAGTTTCTGTGCAGATGACCAGCAGTGGTGGTGTTGTGCCTTACTACCTGAAGGCCTTAAATAGCAACTAGTTTCATTGACTTGCATCACCATTTAATACATCTTACATTGAATAGGTAGGTTCATGACTAGATAAAACTCCTGTAGATGCAGTACTACTTCGCCTCCGCCAATCTGCAAGGCTCATACCTTTATGCTCACAAATATGAGACATCACGGTACACGTGTCTCATCAGCGGGATCGACAGTTCAAGTGTACCTATCCAAGTTTGTTACTTCGTTCCGGCGTAAACCTCAACTCGGCAATAGCTTACAAAACGTGATATGAGATATCTCTTAGTTCTATGCATTGTAAATATTATATCGATCATAAATAACTTACAGCGAAGCCCCATAAAACAAATGTCCGAAAATAAATTTACGGTGATGTGTAATCAGATACGCGCAATAAGTCATTTATTGATTTGCGCGCCGTGATTTAAATGCAAATTCTGTAGATACGTTTAATAAATTGTTACCTATGAAACAGATCGTTCAGGCAAAATTTTTACTGTAATAACATTGTATACAATTAGCATAATATTGTAATACAAGGATGTAGGTAAATATAATTTAATGGGATTAAACAAAACAATTCTAATGTCTTTTATTATTCTAGTCTATTATTTTAGAATGAGAGACCATGTGTGACTTCAGCAATTTTTATTATAAGCCCTTATTGGTCCACTGCTGGACATAGGCCTCTCTCAATGAACGCCAAGACGACCGATCTACTGCTACTCGCATCCATCCCGAACCGGCTACTGTCTTTTCTGGAGATTTGTCTTCCCACCTGGTTTACGGTCGACCAACACTTCGTTTTCCTAAACGCGGACCCCACTCCAGAACCTTACTGACCCATCTGCCATCTGTCAGTCTGAGTGTGTGAACAACTCGCTTGCGCTACAGCGAGCTTATTCGTCGTCTGATATAGGAACATTTAATTTTCTGCCTTATGACTTCGTTATGAATTTTGACGGACAGAGAAACATCCAACATAGCACTTTCAATGACCCGTTTGGCTACCTCAAACTTGCGGACCAGTCCTAAATTAGGGCCGTAGGTCATCACGGGAAGAACGCATTGGTTGAGGACTTTTGTCTTCAAGCTTAGCGGTATATGCGACGTGAGGATGTGACGAAGCTTCCGGAATGCTGCCCAACCCAACTGAATCCTTCTATCGGCTTCCTTCTCGAAGGTATATAGGTAGATATTACCTAATTGCAATAGTATTCGTCTACGACTTCGAGAATAGCACCATCAACGTTGACCGGCCTAGGGAGAGCGTGTTCGTTGAACATGACATTTGTCTTGCCCAAGTTCATCCTAAGGTCAATACGGAGGATTCATTTAGGCTGTGCAACATTTCCTGCAAGCTCTCCAACGATTCGGCCAACACAATGATATCGTCGGCGAAACGGAGATGTGAGAGGTACTCGCCGTTAATGTTTATGTCGCATTTTGCCCAATTTAAAGCCTCAAAGACGTCCTTCAAAGCATGTGTAACTTACATGTATAATTTTAATTTCCAACTCTATAAATAAATGTATCGCGGTATTCACCGGCACAATCTCTGGGAGGTTTCATACGCCCACACGTTTTGTTCGGTTTGTAAATAGCTACTGGACGGGACGGAGTGAACTAATGCAACACCGTATGTATGTTATACCGATGTTAATTGCCGTAGGCAGCAACCAATTGTCACCAAAAACCTAATATCGACGATAAAACTGATTTAAAATAATCTTTAATCAAAAAAGGCCATAAATAAAGATAAAAGTTGATAAATAATTCTGCAAACATCCGTAAAATCACCTCGTAGATACTCAATTATACATCTTTATACTTTCTTGTTCATTTGGCCACGCTGCAGCATATACAACATGCTACAAAAACCCTGCTGTCCCTTTTACGGTACGTATACATCCCCACTTTGATTAATAAATAAATAATATCAGCTTACTGGCTGCGCATCCCGACTTACACCGTCCCTCGCGTCTTCCAGAGTGTTCCGTCTCACTCTCTCAAGCACTACTATCGCTCCGCGGCCTATAGGTAGTTACACAAGTTATACAACATATTATACAATATGTAACAAAAACCCTGTTGTTCCTTTTAGGCACGTCTACATATGTATAATATAGTATATAGTATATGTATACCATAACTGAAAGTGAAAGTTCAGTAAAATCAAATATTAACAAGTTATCAGTTAAAATTAGATAATGATTTAAAACGATCATACAAAAAATATGTTTAATATCTTCGCATAGTTCAAAGCACTTACTACTACATTTCTAAGAAATAGAGGCAGTTCCTTTGACCTCGATGCGGTGCACTTTTATGCAATAGTTTTCAAGTTTCAAGTTCCACGCGTGATTTTCTACTGGAAGAACGTCCGTGTTATTTTCTCGTTCGTTTTCGCGAGTGTTAGAGTGTTACTGGTGTCGTATTCCAATAAGGAATATTTAAATATGTTGATGTGTCTCTGAAGATCTAACTGTACGATTGCAGAAGCGAGCAGGTTTTACGAAGACCTGCATGATGTTCCCAAAGACGCGGCGGTGCCTACGGTCTCGACGCGCTCGGTAGGACATGCAATTAACTTAACCACTTGCGTGTTTGGAGAGTGTTAAAAGAGGATGGCTAGCACACTTATCGCTATCAACGCAACTACAAGTGCAATGTTTTTTGTCATATGACTACGAGTAGAATGGAGATTAGCAGGCGTGTTTTGGATAAGACCCTAGAAGACAGTGACTTCTGTCGCCTGACCTAAAAGTTATTAAGTCGCGTACTGTTCACTGACATGTGCTCTTTTGCAAGAACGGGTGTTGTCAATGCCCACAGTGGATACATAATATGGTCGGCTGACAACGCCCAGGCTATAAAACCCAATGCTAGATCGCGTAAGTTCAAAATAGTATTTGTCGTTGTGAGGTTAGGAAGATGCGTAGTTGTTGTTACTTTGATTTAAAGAGCAATATTGCGTTACTACTTACTACTAATTTCTATTCAATTGGATTTTCGATTTCAGGATTCAGTTTACTATTCATTTGGATTCTACGCTTAACTGATTCTTTTCTTTAAATATTTTTATGCTACCATTGATGATTATGATGATTATTGATTTCGACATTAGCAGTACATAATATGATTATCAAAAGTATTACAGAACTATGTCGTTTGCCATTTTTTATGATAATACCACCATGACGGTACACATCTTTATCAAGATATTTTTTTATAACAAGGGCACTTCCAATTAGGATGGCTAAAAATGAAATTACACGGCAGAAGTAGAGGAAGGTGGAGTTATTTGAATTTTTTGACTGTCCTGTATGTGCTCTGTGGTCGTCAGTTGTCTCAAATCAATTGTCATTTGTCAGCATTGTAATCAAAATATAGTTTATTTTGGATACTAGATTTGATTGTAGAATTCAAACAACAACTAAGAATTTAAACTTACTGATCATGCCTAAACCCATATGTGTGCAATGCAGTACCAACGATTCTCTTTTATGGCGAAGTGCGGTGTCTGGACAAATTTGCAATGAATGTCATATTGCAAATACGGCAAAAAAAGAATTAAAAACAGAAGATTCTATAGTTAAAACGGAAAACGAAGATAAGAAAGACGATAAGGGCGACCATGAAGTTAAAAACGTTAAATCTGAGAGTGAAACGACTCCGGCTAAAGCTACCGGTAGGGGAATTCGAAAAAGTACTCGAGTTACTAGGTACAAAGCTAAAGCCCCAGCTCCAACGTCTAATAAACCGTCAGCTCCCCGTGGAAGAGGTCGTAGGAGTATATTCAAGAGACAGCCATTAAAGGCGCCCACGGCAACAGCAACCGTTGTTACAAGTGATTCCATATTCTATAAGGTAATAAATACAAGCATTTACAACACTCAGTAATATTTCACTTGTCAAATAATGTCTTAAATGTGCCTGAATTCATATAATATTTTCACTGTTTTTCTGCTATTCTTATTCAATGGATTCTGTAATTAAAATTATGTATATATGTCATTAGATGATTTTTTTATAGAACTAATATTGCAATAGAGAATGTATATGCAATAGACCTCATATTGACATTTGCCTTAATATATAGAACTAGCAAAGACTAGTCGTCTTATAGTTATGGGGGGTGAGGTGAGGACAGACCGGAGACTTTTCCTATAGATTAGATGTATAGTATTAATATTTTTCAGGGCATGTACATGCAAAAAGGTGACATTGTATCCATGATAGACATTGATGGTGGTGTATATTATGCTCAGATCAGAGGATTCCTCACAGATCAGTACTGTGAAAAGAGTGCTGTTATCACTTGGCTTTTACCAACTAAAGCCAGTCCACCTCCAGCAAAAGCATTTGATCCTGCTACTTATATTATAGGTAAGAATTTATTTTATAAAGAGGAAATTTGAGAAATCAGACTTATATAACTAGTAATTCTCAGTCTTAAAAAGATTATTCTTTCAGTCCCTCGGATAAATCATATAGTAACAATGATGACAAAGATGAAATAAAAGTGATATCCATACTGCATTCATAAATAAAGATAACAGATCATTTATTATTGTATATCTGTATCATTTAACTGCTCATACATTTTTCAGGCCCAGAAGAAGAGTTACCCCGTAAATTAGATTACATGGAATTTGTATTACATGCTCCATCTGATTACTATAAAGCAAGTAATAGCCCATATCCCTTGACTGACAATGAACTAAATAACTATAGTGGCTTTATATGGACAACATTAGAAGCAAAGGACAGAACAAGTTAACAAGAGGAGCAATGTTATAAGTTGAAATTTGTATACTAATACAAAGTAGTTAGTGTTTCATAGCAATTATTTTGTTGGTAAGGAATAAGAACAATTTGCTGCCTACCCAGTAACATGTTTATGATGTAATTTATGCAGAATGTATTTTAGAGTAAAAATCGGAATAAACCTGATGTGTAAGAGAGGTGTATTATTAATAGAAAACCAGCTAGTCTGACTCACTTATGTCAGATTCCATAGCAGCAAACAAAAAATTACATATCACTTAAACTACCAATACAATATTTTTCAATCTAATTTTCGTTTCTAGTTGTTATCCAATTCTATAATACCAATTTCGTCTTACAAATTTCCTTGGGCTAAACACAGGGCTTACAATCTTCTGATAGGGACACACTTTTTACCATTCTAGAAGCAAATATCTTAAAACTTTTTTTTTGCCATTTGATTACATAACCCTAAAAAAATATTCATGAAAGGAGGTGTCAGGAAGTAGGTGGATTGAAAATCCCTTAGTTCCTAAGAGCAGTGACACAGGGCGTGACTCATTTTTTCTGGTTCAGTGGAATTATTTCTGATTAAGAGTATTGCATACCATTTTTTTCAAGAATGTGACTTCACAGACTGGCAGTTAATTCCGGATATAAAATATTAGTATAGGTTAAACGTCTCCTGTAAGTTTAAAAATGAATAAAAAATATAGTAAACATTTCTCATTGGTTGCGCGGAGTGTCATAAAATAAATCAGTAGTAGTAGATGTTCGAAGAAAAACATTAACAAGTAACGAGGAACTATATTTTATCTGTCAGATTGTTCTCCCTCAACTGTCAAATTTGTGTCCATCTTAAGTCAACAAATTTGAACATATGTCAATTGTCTAACTCAGTAGAAAATAGAAATAAGAAAATACTACCTTTTATTATATATGTTTAAACTATAGATTTATTAGATATTTGTTTGAAGTGTAAATTAATCAATAAAAATGAGTCGCAAAGAAGCTCTGTCATCTTTCATTCAACAAATACATGGTCGTCCTGTTGTCGTCAAGTTGAATAGCGGCGTTGATTACAGAGGTAAGTATAATTAATTTCACTTATTAGTTAACCAATATGCAATTAGCAAAAATAAATAAATTAATATTAATTAATAAAATATATTACGATTTTTTATTGTTTTTCGTTGTACAACATTCACTAAAGTCATTTTAGGTTATGTTTATTATATATTACTTACAATTCCGCCTTCTTTAATCTCACTTAAAGAATTACAAAAAAGATTACTTACCTAATTATAAATCTATCATAATTTAACAGCTTCTATGTTGGATGGAGCCAAATCGTTTATAGACATATAAATGGGTGTATGTAACAAACACCGCCACATAATAATTCTATCAAAAATAAAGTTAAACAAAATGTGAATAATATAGAACAATCAGTATGACACTTATTACGAAAAATATTATTTTCAGGTGTCCTTGCATGTCTGGATGGCTATATGAATATAGCTCTAGAGCAGACAGAAGAATATGTCAATGGTCAACTGAAAAATAAATATGGTGATGCTTTCATCAGAGGGAACAATGTTTTATATATTAGCACACAGAAGAGAAGAATTTGATTACTTTATTTTGTTAAACAATGGATAGTTTGGAGTAGCCCACACAAGAGCGGCTACCTGATTTTGTTAAAATGATAAACATATTAGCTTATTGATGTCTTAAGTTTAACACAGTAACTTTTAATGATCCTGTAATATAATATAATATCATCATCAACATTTGATAATCATCTCAAAGGAATAGTTCTGTAGATATGGATATGCATACAAATATTGGAAGTGTCTACTTCCTATATCTGTACACTATTCATATAGATTTATTTATGGATTGATAAATATTTCTTATCAATATTATAAGTTCATGTATTACTTTAAATTTGTGACAAAGAATACCTGTTTTAATCATAAATATGTAACAGTAATCCAATAGTCATAACATTTTTCGTATAATAAAACACAATTGATCAGTTACTTTTTTATTATAATCTGCTTGCATATTACATTTGATTGTTAATTATTAATATGTATAATAAAACTTGATGTCACCATGATCCTGAAATAACAAACAACCATTAATGATACATCATAGAAGCAAATATTAAATAACAGTTTATATCTAACTAAACCTTATTTATTATGTCTACCTCGGGCCGACTATCACAATTAGGTAGATATAAGTTCGAGAAGTAAGCCGATAGAAGGATTCAGTTGGGTTGGGCAGTATTCCGGAAGCTTGACCACATTCTCATCTTCTTGAGTGGAGGCCGCATTTAGGAAAACGAGGAGTTGATCGACTGTTCAGCAGGTGGGAAGACAATCTCCATGCAGTAGCGGTCCGGGATGGATGCGAGTAGCAGGAGATTGGTCATCTTTGAGAGGCCTATGTACAGAGGCAATGTCTTAGCACATTGTGCATGACGGCTGTTGATGTTTTCAGGCAGCCCAGTAAACAATGTTATTATGTGCATAATAACTGTAGAGTTTGTCCAACCTTTGACTTTTACTGCATTCTTTAGCACAGAAAATGATTGATAGAAGAGTAACCATTACACACCTTTACCACATTCTTTTAACAAGAGATGTACAGGCCAGTTAAATTTTCTAAATGCAGTTCTTGATTAAAATTGTCATCTGACAGTTTTAATATAAAATTCTGTAGATAATGGTAAACTGCCCACAAAATTACATATTTTTTTCATGATGATGATGATTTGCTTATAATGTTATCTAGATAGAATCAAATACCTTATAATCCTCGCCCCTTTGTGGTCCTTTTCCATTGCCTAAATCAGCTATTAGTTTTTCACCCCTAAAGCCATAATTATTTCGAAAGTCTTCTTGTGCACTTTTATCCTCTTCAGGATCATATCTTATATCAACTCTATAGTTTAATATTTTCGGATCAAAAAGTGGCGCCCAAAAACTTGAATACACATAAACACACTCATAGCATGCTAGGGTTGCTACTAAGAAAAATATTAATATCATGTTACAAAAAGGTTTCTATCTCTCAACAAGGTGATGGTAAATGAATTCAGTAGGATAATAAAGGTGATGTCAACATGAATAAGCATTTTAGAGTACTGTTCGAGTGTAAATAGATTTGTTTAATGTGCTAACATAACTCAAGGTCTTTTCATGTTCTGTACTGATGTATTGTTAAGGTTCAGTTGTATCACAGCTTTGTTTAAAGTGTTGTATCATATTGACCAATGCTAAATCGCTCTGTGGAAATTACGTTTAGTATATTTATAATTGTTCTTAAATGCCACGAAATGGATAACATTATCGGGACTCATATCCCATAAAATGTAATTGAATTAAATTTTGATTGAGAGAACGAATATATGCTCTGCTGTAATATGTAATTTAAAAAATCTGGCCTTCAAAGAATATTATTCACAAGTACTTACTATCTTTATCTTTTTCCTATCTACACAACAATTCTGTATTGGATTTCTTTTAGTGGAGCAAAGTAAGCATAAATATGCTATAATTTATTGCTTATGCATACGGTCGAATTGTGTATACACTAACGAGAATGGACCTCTTAAGGTAATGTATGGTATAATTATGGCATGACTGATTGTGCCGTTACGTGCGGCATTTGTGAGCTCATATCATGTCTATAGTATGTTTGTGAGTCCGCGTTGTGGAACGGGAAGATTGGATAAAGGGAGTCTCAATATATTTTCGCTGAATTGCGCGGGCACGACCGTTGAGGTACCTCTTTGTAGTCTTTGGTGCGATTTGTGAGTTTGCGGTACGCCGGTAGTCACCAGTCCGTCTGCTCGTTTGCCCCCATATTATGTTTCAAGATCTTGAGTAAGATTATCTTGTAATAACGAAGTTTTATACAAATTAACAACCCCTGGAGTACACTTCTTAGTGATCGAAATTCGCAAAATCCCATCTTAGTGAGCACCCTAAGTCCTAAAAGAAACCCCATTCAAAATTTCAAATTCGTAGCACTTGTAGTATCTTAGAATTCGTTGTGAGTTAATGAGTGACATTCCGCTTTTATATAACTTATTAGCAGCGCCCCGCTGTTTCACTCGCGTCAAGTGTTAAAATTCCTATTTCACCTCCTTAAGTATCGAATTTCTAGAAATGCTTTCTTACATCATGAAAGGAACGCCTGTATCACATTTCTCGTTTGTAGGTACCCTAGTTTCGACTAGACGTCAGCCACAATATTGAAGAACTTCTCGCAATGACAACACGGCTAATCGTTGGCCCTTTTTTTGTTGACTGTGTGCGCGGGCGCTTGGCACATTATAGTGCCGAATATTCGTTGGTGAGGTGCGCTGGAACAACAAATCAGGGCATGTCGACGGCTAGTCAGCCCCAATGGGACCGACACCACCTGACACAGATGGGGTTGTACCGCACCACACGACAAACCCACCAACTTTCGGCCAGTGCAATGTCCTCCTGTTGTTCTTCTGTCCTCTCATCATATAAGATGGCTACAAAGAGTGATCCTCCACCTGCACTTTAGTCCCCTTCTTAGCAGCCTGCTCCTCGGTTCAATTGGCTTCGACCATCGCCCAATTCTCGATTCACCCCTTGCTACTGAGCCCCACCGCCACAACAAATCTTAAATAGTGGCGGGCGGCTGATCGTTGGCCCGCAACAAATAAAACGGCCCTGTTTTTGAAAATGGTCAGGCGTAATGAAATGCGTCTATTTAGACAATCCGACTGCGACATAAACTAGCTGTCCCGACAGACGTTGTTCTGTAACAAATTGAATTTGTACTCATTGTAAAGTTTAAACAAAAAAATGTTAGGGGTGAATAACCGTTATCGCTTAGGGTAACGCCGTTTCGGAGAAGTAAGATTACTACACTGACACGAGAATTTTATATTTAAGATATAAATATAGATTTAGATTATAAAAAAGAGTGAGATGGATTAAATGAATATGTAAGCAGACCTTCTCTTTAAATTTTATGGTAAATACAATTTATTGACAGTGTACCGACCGTGGCCTTACTATAAGTATTCAGTCGTGTTATTGCGATACTAGTCGTTGCTCGCGGCTTTACATCTTGCACTCTAAACAAGTAGTACATATAGGAAGTAGGCACTGCAGTCCACGACTTTGACTTGTTATAATCTGGTTACCATGAGCGTTATCTTTTGTATTTTTGACAGAAAATGTTATATTTACTCGTCTGTCTTAGAAGGAGTGTTTCGTGTTTGAGTGTATGTATGTTGGTAACTACACAGGTGTTTAGCTTCCCTGCCACAGCCTGACGGCAACGGATTTTCCGTATGAGTTATCGTAAGATTAGGGGTTTTTACCCAATTTTTTTTGACGCTGCGAAACGCATTTACGCGTCTTCACCGGCCCTGGTTGGCGTCCGGTGGTGTTGGGGCCTCGCGGCACACTACAGTGCCGAATAACGGCATAAACAATTGTGAGTGCCATCAGTGCCGCCTTTGATGAGGTGCGCCGGAATTACGAATAATCGAGGCACTTCGACGGCTAGTCAATGCCTTAAGGGACCGACGCCTCGTCCAGAGTCGGGTTGCCATGTACCACAGGACAACCCCGCCATCACTGAGACAGTGCAATGGGGTGAGGTTCCCATTGCGTACGGCTCAAGGGGAAGGCCCCTTGTCCCGTACGCTAAAGCACCTTCTCCTGTTGCTCTTTAGTCCCCTCCTCTTATAAGAGGGCTATAAAAAGCAGACTCCTCGATTTAATTCCCTCCGCCTGGGTTCTTCCCAGGCTACTTAGCCCTACGCCACGACAAGGCTTAAACCATGGTGGGGAGGGTAAGGCCAACGCGAGTGCCATCAGTGCCGCCCTTGGTGAGGTCCCTCGGAACAACAAATCTTCGCATCTGCGCTCGGTGCAGAGGGTCGTCACAGCGAGGTCGATTCGGGGGTCCCTCACGGTGTCGTGGGCTGCAGCTACAGCACTACGTCTGACGCAGGTGCTCACCGTTGATGGGTGAGTATTTGTATAGGACGGTCCCGACCTGACGTCACCTGTCGGAGGCGACTTGTCTAAGTCAAGCATCATCGTCGCGATGCTCGGCAGCGACGAGTCCGACCTGGCGATGGCTTCCTTCTGCCAGACCGTCATGTCGACGAAGAAAGAAGCCGACGAGCGGGTGAGAGGGGAGGTTGCCGACGCGGCCTGCACCCGCCGACGTATGAGGGTACGAAGGAGGCGCTATCTACAGCGCCTTCAGTAGTGCGCCTGTGTTCCGTGTCGGGCCGGGATGGGAACCCGGTCTACTTCATCAAGACCCGGCGTCGTGGGGACTGGTCATAGCGTAGCCGGACAGTGCCCGAGGAGGTGAAGCCTGGTCTTTTCTACGAGGCCAGCCTGTCGCTGGTGGGGTCCTGTTGCCTGCAGATCCGGGACCCTCCACTTATAGCGGCTGATGGCTCCCTTAGGGGTTTAGTTGGTATTGCTACCCAATGGCCGAGTCCAACATAGGTCTGGATGTCTACCCGGGCTCCCAGGTATCATGCGTAAATGCATTCCCCTTCGTCACAAAAAAAAAGATGGTGCATGACACTATATCCTCCTATGCAGCGGTATTGGGCCGGCACGACCGGGGAAGTACCTCTCGCTCACTTGATACCTGCGTAAAGCGACAGCGTCGCTGTCGCGGTTTCTGAATAGCCGGTGGCCCTTTGGGGGGGGGGGTGATAGTAGGGCAACGCACCTGAGCAATCATGCGAATGTCCATGGGCGTCAGTAGTCATCAAGAGGCTCCGATTGTTTGTTTGTCCCCTTATGCTATAAAAAATAAAATATAATAACCCAGTAACCTAAGTAAAATATAATAACCCAGTAACCTAACTAAAATATAATAACCCAGTAACCTAACTAAAATATAATAACCCAGTAACCTAACTAAAATATAATAACCCAGTAACCTAACTGGCCGAACGTTACGTCGTTAGCGTTCACGTTAGTCTCCGTTACAATGAACTTGTCCCGGCAGCACTAGAGAAGTATAGCGTCTTGAATCCTGATCACTCGTTTTGATCAAATTCTCTGTTTCTGAATGCATCACCACCCGGATGGCCATTAAAGGTTCATTTACTTAGGTAGGCTTCAGTTATCAACCGGCGCATACAGACTGGAATTAATGCTTAGGATTACCTAATAATTTCACTAGCGTACCATTACTTTAAAATATTTAATGATACTTACCTAAGTAGGTACTAAATAAAAATATTAGGTAGTATATGTCATTTTTCAAAGCAACGACAGACAACCGAGCAATTGAAACCATTTGGTGGGTCCATTAGCATACGCACGTTTAAGCAGATACCGTTGCCCTCAATTATCCTATAAACTCAAGAGGCCACTGGATAGTGAACGCAGCACAACAGCTTAGTTACTACACGGCGTTATTATGAGAGCGAGAGTTCATGCCGGTCCGATTGGACTTCAATGCAGAAATAGCATTACCCCCAAAGGCAATGGCGCCACCTGCAAAGGTAATGGCACCACCACCTAAGGCAATGGTAACTATCTCTACATGCAAAGGCATTAACCCCACGGCCAATGGAACTACCTCCACAGGCAATGGAACTACCTTCACAGGCAATGGAACTACCTTCACGGGCAATGGATCTACCTCCACAAGCAATGGCACTAACTCTCTCTTCTTTTTGTCTTCCTATCTGATCTTCTCGAGAAAAACAGCCGATGGCTATCACTTCACATAGATATGTATCATATGTGAGCGAGAAGTATGTAGCCTTTCCCCTTTGTGCCGGGCTGATATAGCTGCAAGTAGTGGCACTACCCGACACAAATCGTCTGATCATCCCTTTATATTGCCGAAAATTGCTCACTTGATGCTGTCTTATGGTATAGTGGTAAGCAATATGTTTAACCACAGATAGAATTCCCTGATCCAAGGTTTGGGTCAACCAGAGTAAGTTAGTGTTTTTTTTAAATTTCTAATAACATTCGAATTAACACCCCCGCGCCTTATTTATACCTAAGCAAACGGGCAGCTACAATAAAATGTTAAATAAGTAGGTACCAATGTATAAGTGAATATAATGAATTATGAAATAAAACAAATGTTCGTAATTTCTTAATTTTATTTTTAAAATGTACAAAAAAACATAGGAATTTGTATATATAGATAGTGTAAGTACACAACAGTAGAAATAACATAAAATATAAACTAGAAAAATAAACATAATAGAGCCTCCACGAAGAACAATATCAACTTCTGATTCTTTGGTCTGACTTTAGTTGTAATCAATCGGAAATAGTGCAAGGTGTTCTTGGTAATCGAGAAATTGCGGTTAACACTAAAACCAAACCGTGTCCTAATGTTGTTAACTAGTAGGTATACCTATCTATTAATTTTATTTTTTACGATTTACCTACAAACCTGTGTTAGGTAGGTACTTTATCTTACTTTGTCGCTTTCTAGGTCGGTACCATTTTAATTCCAAACTTTAAGATCGTAGCGCCATGGATTTGTTGCTGAATTAAAATAATAATACCAACACATTGTTTGCGATTCCTCCAAAGGGCTATTGATAATTGACCTTAGGAGCCTACTTCTCAAACCTATGCAAATATCACATAAGTTATATATAGGCAGTGGCTATAAAAACCAACACCGAAATGGCCCGAAAGGCCACCCGTGCGTAGTTACTCGAAAATACCTAAATAAGTAACTACGTGTTTGTAAAACAATGACTGATTTTCCTAAATATCTAAGTAATTGCTTATTGTTATCATAATGTTCCCGAGGCTAGTGTATCCCCTCGAGTGGTGAGTAAGACTTGTACTGGTACAGCTCCGGTCCTCCGTAGCCGTACAGAAGTTTACCTTTGCCATTTTCATCGTAGTACGGATACCGGTATTTTGGTCTGAAACAGAGTTCGGTATGTGACGTAGGTAGGTAGAATTCTAAACAATGCACATTATTTTTTTACATGTTGGAAATGCTAAACTTGTAGGCTTAGCTAGGTATATGCCTACTATATTAATAGGTATCTTATGTTGAGACATTGGATTATGTCACCTGATCTCACATAAACAGAGAACATCGTCGAACAATAGACAATTGGTCATATAACGTTCACAAGTAGTATTTCATTTAAAATAGTAAGTACATAGGCAATAAGACTTAAACCATAGTAAAAACATCAATATATATATATATAATTTCGTATAAGGTACAATTTAGTTGATGAAGTTTATTCGGCACATATAGCTGAATTTTTTTTCTCTTTTCGCGGGGAAATGCATTTACGCACGGCCATCGGTCTTTCTTGGATGGGACCCGATGGGGTGATGAACCGAAAACACACTAAAACACCGCGGGTGCATCAGCCGCCAGAACAGAGGTGTCACGGATCTGTCAGCAACAGGACACCTCGGCGACTGGCGAGTCCGTCAGTAGACGACTACCCCAAAGGAGGGGGCTGATACAACATCCTAGACCAGCCCCCTCCGACGTCGGGCCCGTCGAATGAATTTCGGTTCCCATCCGGACTTCTGGTCCCATTCGGTGAGGCGGCATAAGCTACGCGTGGTGGCTTTGCCGCGCTCCCATGCGTCGTCGGCTTGGCGGGTCGTTATTCACTTCTCTGGCCCGCCCTGCGGTTTCCGTCTCGGATATAACCGTCTCACAGATAGAGGCCACGCTACCCAGGATCTGTCACTCAAGCATTGAGTACATCACACCCGAAATTCAAATTTTAAACATTTAAAGATGACAGGTAGGTACAGTTTGAGTTTTTAATTCATACTAGCATTACCCCCCGCAACTCCAGCACATTGCACTGTCCCAAAGTTGGTGGGGTGGTCCTGTAGTGCAGGACAACCCCAAGTGTCCCTTGGTCGAGTCGGAGTCGGTCCCTTAGTGGGCTGACTAGCCGTCGAGTTGCCCTGATGATTTGTTGTACAAAAGGCACCTCTCAAGACGCGGCACTGATGGTACTCGCGGTGATTTTTGTGGGTAGTCAACACTATAATGCGCCGCGAGCCCCACACACCACTGGACTCCACCCAGGGCCAGTGAAGACGCGTAAATGCGTTTCCCCGCGTCAACAAAATAATGGTTTTATTATTTTTGTTTATATTTAGTTCATCGGTTAGTATTCACTGTTACGAATGAAGCTACCCGCTTACCATCGATGTAGAAGATTGCAATGCGTCTATCTATCTATATTATACACTTTTGTTGTGAGGTTGGTTAATGGTGTCGTTAGTCAGGTACTTAGGTACTATTAGAGGAATCATTACGTCTCTAGAGTTTAGTTTAGCACTGCGAGTGCTTACTTTCGACCTTTCTCGCTTATCACTGTCGTCGTAGCTGAGTTTTAGACCACGGCGGACATCTCTATAGAGACTAGTCAACTGTGCAGGACATATATCGCTATATAGTGCTCAAGTGTGTGCGCAGGCACACGTGCACTCCCAGTTTCCTCATTCTCTTATTCCGGTGGGACAGTAATCGGGCACTACCGGAGAGAAATAGTAGGAAGAGGTAGTGCCATACTGCATAGGAGGCGGTAGTGTCATGCATAGTGTGTGCATGAAAGTACATCCTCCTGTGCAACGGAATGGGGCCCGCACGACCGCGGAGGTACCTCTCGCTCACATAATACCGCTGTAAAGTGACATCTTCAGTGTCGCGTTTAGGGCGATTTGTGAGTAGCCGGTGGCCCATTGACGGGGGGAGGCATCGGCATGATAATTATATGGATGTTCATTGCGTCAGCAGTCGTATAAAGGCTCCGATTTCTCGTTTGCCCCCTATTATATATATAAAAAGCGCAGGACCGGTGAATTTATACAATAGACAATAGGAGAACATGAATATGTTACCTCTCAAAATATTGGAAGTTAGGCGCCCTGGGCTGGGGGACGGTAGCCCGTATAGTGACCACCAGAGCAAGGACCACCATCAGCTGTTAAAATAGATAATAACGATTACTTACAGATAAGTTTTTAAACATAAAAAAAACTGTTTTTACACATTTATTATTATTTCTATGTGGAGGCGACAGCAGACACATCTGTACAGTAAGAAACTAAGTGTAGAGTCTGTATCATGTTAGATACAGTACTGCCTGTAGGGATGAATACAGTACAACTGTCTCCGTATAAATTCGGATGTTCATAAGCGTCAGTAGCCCGTCAAGAGATCTAATTCTAATAGCTGTCTTACAACATTGAACGCGCGATCGAATTCATTGTCGTAAACAGCTAATGTCATAACCTAAAATAAGAATGTAGAAATAAGATTAAAACTATCTTATTTATGTATTTCTTTTTTAGCTTAGTAAGATCTCTTTATTACATAAGGAATAAGAAAAGCGAGTCGATCGCTTACATTAATGAATATACAAGGCTATAAACCTTCGATTTAATGCTCCAGGCGTTACTTTTCTTACACTACCACTCAATCTTCCAAAGGACTTTCAGGACTCTACAAATATGTACGAGGCCCGACAGCATCATCGCCCCTTTTGTCATTATTAAATCAGCGCGACAAAATTGATTAATGCCGCTCACATAAAGGAACAAATAGTAGACAGTATGGAAGACGAGGACAGTACAACACAAATATACCGTGGGCGGCATCTTCTCAGTATGTGGCATTAAGAAAGTGGACCGGGTGAGGCTGCAAGTCACTGGACACTATACAACATATTGGGAGACAATTTCATTACAAAATTGCAGAAGCAGTATTGGATTGTTTTATCAATAGTTCTGTTTTAGATTAATAAAAGTTTTTTTTTTTTAATTAATATTAGTATATTTATATAAGGACGGTGTCATCGATGAGGGATAAACTTCTATATTTTAATAGAAAAAAAAAATTAAGTCCTCCGCGTGATAAATTAGATTTACCAAATTTTTACGTAATAATACGTAACGTTCACACTACGCTCAGAAATTGTTTCGCAGTTAAACCTATAAAGAGTTGATCCGTAAGGAAAATAGAAGTTAATTTTACTTAAACAAGCACCTGCCTGTTAACGTAGCTGACATGTTTTCGAAGGGACTCATGTGAGCATCTTCGAAAAACTGTCAGTTACAGCAGAGCCATCTAGCAGAAGCAAGTTTGTACTACACATTAATAATCAAACGTGTCATCAAATAACAGTCCACCATCATGCACTACTTTCCCGGATAAAGGATAGAAAGAAGAATAGTTCCAATGCTGAATACACTTAGTTAATTATATTATTGGACTAAAATTGAAAGATGTTAGCAGTTCCAATTTATGAAATTTGTACGTACCATAAACACAAATTTCGCACACCTTTCCATTTTTAAATAATGAATGTAGCAAAAACAACACTTTTTCCACAATCAGGCGGACACACACCTAAAACGTGAATGACGTGCGTTCACTTACGTAGCAGTTACGACACTAGTGGTATACGCAGGTACGGGTTTAGAAAGTGTGTCTCGAATGTTAATGATCCCTACCTACTTAGTTCACAGATATTGCTTATGTGAGCTTCAACTTATGTTAATTACATTTCGTAGCCTATTTAATTTTTAGTGTCTAAGGTTGGCATTCCATTATATAAAAAAAAATAGAATCAAAGAAGTTGGCAATTTCACAAACAACGTGTCGTTCGAAATTTCACGATTGTTATAAAATAGACTGACTAGCAAAAATCTAACAGTACCCTCAGTAGTTCTATTTATTATTATTGAAAATGAATATAGCACGACTGCTAAAAATATATTTGAATGTACCTATACAGTATCACTTGCGATATTAAAATTAAAAATGTTGAGGGACATATTTTTTACTTACTCTATAAACGACATAAAAACATTGTGTAGATCAAAATTCAGATACTGTAAATTTCACACAAACAGTGAACTGTAAATTGCAAATGTCACTTTCATCATCATCATCATTATCAGCCCTTATCGGTCCACTGCTGGACATAAGCCTCTTTCAATGAACGCCAAGACGACCGATCCGCTGCTACTCGCAACCATCCCGGGCCGGCTACTGCACGGAGATCGTCTTCCCACCTGGTGAACGGTCGACTAACATTTCGTTAACAACAAATGTCACTTATGTTAATTTTAATAAGATTAATTTTTTAAAAATTTCTAATTAGCCTTCTTGATCAACCTAGATTTCACATTAGAAAAGGTAGCTGCATAAAATAAAACGAATTTAACGACACCGCATAAGTTAAAATCCGTCAAGCCGTTTAGGATGTACCAGAGAACATAGTACTTTACATGCATACATAGGCTCCACGGAAATTGACCTCCTTCTGGTGCATTAGGATAAAAATGATAAGTACGTAGGTTCTTGATACAGAAAAAGATATGCGTCGTTTACCAAACTAGGTCCTGATACTTTATACCGATGGACACAGCAATAATGTCGTCCTAGCCAAATTTCGCCGAGAGCGGCTTCTCTCTACTGAGTAGCCATCTGTACACAAATAGTGCACAAGTGTTTATGCAGGCACAATTGCTCTTTCTATTCCCTCATCCTACCATTTCCAAAGGAACGGCGATCGACTAGAGACAAATCAGGCGCAGGACTTTGCTCTCAGAGGCACTGGGGGTGTAACACCGACATCTTTCTGACTCCGGACTGTTAAGAACATTTGAAAAATTTAATATACATTTACCAGATAATAAAAGTTAATTAGGTAATTACAGTTTCAAGACTGTGATGCTGACTGGCTGCATGGAGCGGTGAAAGTGTATACCGTAATGTGTTATATAACCGGCGCTTCAAGATAGTTCGGGAAACACGCAATCACATTTTGTGTACTGCATCTGTGCGTCCTACTTTACTTTCACATATTCCGCTCCACCCTACTTTTACATAAACAATAATAATGAAATCCGAAGTATGGATAAATTCTTAGAGACAACCCAGGACAGAGTAGGAATTAATATGAATCTGGCATAAATATACAAGGGCTCAAAAGAACCAAACCCAAATAGTGAGAGCAGGATGTGCCAGTGAACAGAAAATAATTTCTTATATTGCATCTATTTGTAAAATACATGTTAAAATACAGAACCTAAAGTTTGTTGTCACATTAACTAATACCTACTACCCACATAATGGGTCCGCTACAATTAAATTCGATAATAATCACTTGTAACACATATAAGCATTTCTGTGGCCCTGCTCATAAGCGTAAAAGAAGAATCATCAAGTGAAGTATATAGAGTCTTCATAAATCACAAGTAGGTCTTAAGTCTAAATCTAATGTAATCAACTTGAGTGTCATTTCAATTATGGTCATATGAAAATATGTTATGTGCAGCGTCATCTGTTATTCCACTTGATACCACCAGTATTTAATGAAATTATTCAATTATTAATACAAGACTATTCAAGAACAGATGACGCTGATGTCAGATTAAAAAATTATGAACACGAAATGAACATAATATATTCTGTATAGCGCCATCTCTTATTCTACTAGAAGGCATTGCTGCGACCAATAGATGACGCTACTTTACGTAAAATCAGATTCGATGGTCTATGATATTTGAAAAAATTATATTTCCTTTGTTTCCGTCTTATATTAACATATAAATCTGTGCTTTCATTACCATTTCAAATGTTCATCTATTTAAGTAAAGCGTGGACGATATATACCTATATTTAGCTTTTTTTTTTGTTAAATATGTCTATGTATTAAAAAATCCTCAATATATTTTTTTATTTTTGATATTCTGCCCCTGATATATAAGACAAGAGACCTATCCGTCCAACTCGAGTGGGTGAGTTTTTATATAACCTGGGTATTTTCCAGCCCCTACTTCTCAATACTAACAAAATAAGTCCAAATAATATACAACATAGGATTGAAGTATTATATGATCGAGTTCCCTTGCCGCGCAGGTTGAGATCCTGGATATCATTAAGGTAACTTAAGACTCTGTCAAGACAAATTAAATAAATAAGTACGTACTTAGTTCCAGATATGTTAATCCATTAAACTCTTGCTAGCATCTGGATCTAAAGTTTGTCGATTTGTCTAATATTCATCGTTTTTTTTTTTTGTAAAGGAGGGCAACGCATCTACAAATGCGCATGTTAATGGGCGTCAGGAGTCAACAAATGCCTCCGATTGCTGTAGTGTCTGCTGCATTGAAGCATAATCGGACCGGCACGAAGAGGTCGGTCCTCTCCAGATCCGACCAGTTAATATAGACATCGTGAAGTGACTTCTATGCTGTCTGTTGTCTTTTAATATACAAAATCTTAAACTGTGATGAAGTTCAGACGTCAACAGTCGTCTAAATGCGCTCGACTGCTCGTTTTGCCCTATAAACTATAGAAGGCAATATAAACAACACACCCGGTAAAATAAAATATATTTTTAATATTAGTAACAGTTTATTAAAAATTATGACTAGAACTATGTACAGTGCATTCTAATATATATCGCAGTCGGATTTTCTAAATGGCTGCATTTCTTTACGTCTGGCCATTTTAAAAAACAGGGCAGTTTTATTTTGTGGCGGGCCAACGATTAGCCACATCGAAGATGGCCGAGTTAAATTGCGCCAGAAAGAGTTCGGCGTTATACGATATTCAATAAAGCTGGCCTTGTTGAAATAAAGTGAATCATTGTCCGCATTTTTAACACGTTTTAGTTTTTAACTTTAACACTCGCGGCGTTGCTTCACATGACAAAAACAATGGCGTCGATTGTAAAATACAGAGATAAAAAACTATGCTCAGATAGGTGCAAAGGTTTAACCTAACTTCGCCTTTTAAGACTAAGCTTTTGTGGTGCGGTTATTTTTTTATTTGCACTCAAGACACTTGACCTAATTTTATACTTGTATCGATCACTATCCTACATAAAATCAAGAGATTGAATGAGGCTAACGTCAGCCGCCATATTGAAGAACGTCTCGCCATGACAATCTGGCTAATCGTTAGCCCGCCACAAAACAAAACGACTACGACATATGTACTACCACACGGACTAAATCGTACAACTTGCATCGAGTTCAGACATACATAAGACATGAAGATATTTCATGTGATGGAGTCGTTGTACCGTAGAGATAATATAGATGGAGAAGGAAAGACATAGCCCATGACGGCGAGCGGCCACGTTGTTTTTGAGACGGTAAGTCATATTTGCATTCTCTGTCGTAGATGGACGCGTTTCAGGCTGCCTTCCCTTCATGAATGCATAGGCTTTGCACTCTTTACTAGAGTGTAGTCGCTGATCCCTACATCTGGATAGATGATCTGTAACTCGCCATTGTTGCCACTTGAACGATCATCGGCGACCATTTGCTCGAACACATGAATAGTTTCATTCTTTATTTAACATCTATCCAGTTATGTAGAGATCAGCGATGAACGCCTTGCACATGTGACATGCTGTGCCTGGTGTCTGGTTGCGTAAGCGCCTGTCATATCAGCGCTGGTTACATAAAAGAGTACAAGTATTGAACTCTCAGAGTCCTGGGGGTTGCGTAATCGCTTGTAACGTAAGCGGAGTTAACTGTATGCAAGATGCATGGGTCAAAGTAACATTTTCAAAGTTATTTTACATAGTTCTGTATGATTTTCTCAAAATTCATGTACAGCTATGAGAATTAAAAAAAATGGTAGTTGTAGGTAAGTGTTGACTAGTCTACTGGACACTTTAACAGTTACTATAAACCAGCTTTTAATCTGCTTGTAAACCTTATACATTTGCATCAAAATTAGGCACCATGCATACACACAGTTAAAATTAATAACATATATTTTCAGAGAGAAGGGAAGTGTTGTGAGATAACCTATGATGGACTGAACTCGAAAAATATTTATTAATAAATATATACTTTTACATTAAAACTAAAAAAAATTGTTTGTTTGAACGCGTTTATCTATGAAAGTACAAGTCGGATTTGAAAAACTATGTTTGTATATGATAGCCATATTAATGAGGGACGTTATAAGCCATACGCCATGGCACTACGATCAGTAGGACCGGAGTGACGCGGGTGAAGACTAATATTTCATTTAACAACAATTCACAGGTTGCAGCTAGACTTTCTGGTGCATGTTAAAGGAAAATTTGCTGGTTATGTACCGTTCTTTCATTTATGAGAAACATTTGTTGTAATTAAAGAGTTAAGAAACGAATACAGTAGTAATTAGTTACGCGCGAGTCCACAAAATTCATTTGAAAAAAAGTCATTTGAAAATAAGAAAACCAACGAAAACAACAAACAATTAAAACTTATATTAAAAAGGTTATAACATTCATAAAATGTACTGCTGATATACATTTTAATGCTTTCAGATTTTTTAACTTCTAGTATCCATGTTAGTTGCTAAGCATATTATCTAATTCCTATTACTTTGTGACTATTAAATAGTCTAGAAACATTTTTGTCATAAATTCTTAACATTATTTGTAACAGCAAAACATAAGGCGTATTGGAATAATATAAAATAGAGTATGTAAAATATCTATAGTCTTAAACTACTATCACATAAGGTAAATAAGGAAGAGATTTTGATAATATTCATTACTATGCCAATAGTATGTCACATAACATATTATTTAATAGACATACAGAGGAATAACAAATTATGAGCGGAGATTGACAAACAGTCTTGCTATAATTCATCAGCTTTAACAGCCAATAATATTTAACTACTCTCTTCCAGCACACACACTCTTTCACGTCTCAAAAAAATACAAATAATTATTTAAAAAAAAAAAAGTATTTTTTTACATTAATAATATATATGAATAATAATATTTTTTTCTTTTTTATTGCTATTTTCTATATAAACATTCTTTTATTAGATTTCAAATCTAAATTTTTGATTACTTGTTACAACAATTTGCCGACCTCTATATCCGTCAAGGAATACTAAATATACTTGAGAAATTTTAATCTAAAAATTACATATATTCTTTTAAACATTTCTATGTAATATTGTTGAGATAGCATATTCGATATAATTGCATTCAAGATAGTGTCATATTGCAAGACACACCACAAAGCTACATTATAAATTTTCTACACATCCTCATTATTGCCTAAAAGCTTACTAATAGTTTACTTTGGCTCATAGTTTTATAGAAAAAGCTAGAGAAAAAACCAAGACATTTTTTTTAAATGTCATTTTACATAGTTTTCGAAATTCGAAATGGTAATCCAAATAGAAACCTCTGTATGAGAATAAACGCCATACATTTACATACACTCTGCACTTTCTGCCAAATTACACAAATATTTCTGCTCACCGCACATGGAATTTTCAAGAAAATCAATTGCAACCTTCAACCTTCTTGAAGTCTCAGGAGTGTCTTAGTATTGGCCAGGATACAACTGTCCTTCATTCACGGGTCTCATTCACTCAATCAGCAAGTTTCCACGTCTCGCTGATTGCCCAACCGTCAGTTGACCTGGGTGACGCCCATCAGTTGGCTCCTGTGGTGCACGTAGTCCACGAGCCGTTGGGAGATGGTACGTTTCCTGACCAGCATAGCGGCTGCCTGTTCAAACTTCTGTTGGTTCCTCCGTATGTAAGCCATAGTGTCGGTGATCATGTGTTGTAGCTTTTCCGGATTGATTTCGTCCATAGCACACTCTTCCATAAGCGGAGGGTTGAACCGGTAATAATTTCCCGGCGGCAGCAAATCATTCAACACGAGATGGATGCCTGTAATGAAAACAATTCTCCTTTACATCGATAGACCTAGTCTACAGATTAGTCTAGTGTGCCAGAGTCTATTTCAAATAGACAAAATATATTTTTTTTACTAACACTTAAACAGGTTAAAAATATAGTCTTTAAGACCCTATAGGTTAATGGTTCTTAATACCTGTGAACGTAAGTAACCTTACTTCCCGATGAAGCTGAATTGATATAATAGTGTAACAAGTCATACCGGTATATTGTGTACAGACACAACGAAGGTAATGTATGAAATGTGGCAACATAAAGGAAAATCAAAATTCCTATTCATTAGAAAGAATAACAAATTTATCCGTACTCAAAACTGCAATTTCTTATTCTAAAATTAAAAAAGACAACACGGTAAATTCTACTGTGCCAAAACAACCATTTACCTAATAATTTGTTTATAAAACACAATATCAAGTCACCACGACTATATCTGAAGCTATTCACTGAAGATAACCACGCAACTTAGCCGAATACCGCAAGATGTTTCCCGAACACCGGGTATCGAGGTCTCTCTATTTTTGACCGAAACCGAAAATGGCAGAAACTAAAACTTTTGGCCAAAACCGAAATTTCGGTCGGACTTTAATTAATATTTTCTCTCACCTTCTGTATCAGTGGCAGAGTCCAGAATCTTATTGAACTTGTCCTTCCAGCTGGTGCCAGAACCTTCCTTCACACCTTTGCTCATCAGCTCGTAGTCGAGATGCTTGTTCAGAGCTTTGCCAGTGCCAACGGATATGACTGTACCATTTCTGAGTGAATCTCCACCGAATAATAGCTTTGCCTCGTGTAATCCTAGCCCAGTGGGGTTGTTCACCATTATACCACCATCCTGGAAATAGAAAACGAAGAATTATTGTTTTTGACGCCAACTCCTTTCCACACAGTTGCTGGATATTTCTTGAAAGAGTCTTCATCAAAAAGGGCGGAAATGTGTTACATAAAAACGGGGAATCGCGCCCTATTTGGTTTGAATATAGAATTATTAGAATAAATATTTTAGATTGGATCTTTATCATGCTTTAAAAAGAAATACAAATACGAAAGTATTACCAGTGGTATGTCAAATCGGATAGCATAGATGTTATTTTCCGTGGTTTCATGTGAGTGTGAGGTACCTCAACGATCATGCCTGCACAATTCAGCGATTTAGTAATTGCACTAGCTTTTTCATCTACATTTTAAATGATTTTCTAGTTTTTGGCACCAACTTATTCTTATATGTTAAAATTTTAAATATCGGTTTCACAGCTTTTAAGTCTTGGTTATTACATTAGAACTTATAATTAAACAACAAATTTGGTTTCACAGGTTCCGGTTAAAAGTGATTACATATTTAGAAGTATTTATATCGTGATTAGGAGCTACGTATCGGCTAGTTAGTCGACACAATAACAGAGAACTGTATAACCGGCCTTAACCGGTTTCATTAAACCGACCATAAATTATTGAAGCCTTGCTAAGAGTCGATGCCGGTCACGCCCTGCACATTTTTTCTCTCTCTCCCTCTCTCACCTGATGCAGCAGCCCGTCGAGGCGGAATTCGCTGAAGTAAGTCGGCGCGGCGGCAGACGCGCGCACGGCGTGCCACAGGCGCGCTCGCGCTGTGCCCGCGAACACGCTGCGTACGCGGAATGGGCACTCGTACGTGCGAAACAAGAAAGGCGCCAGACGCGAGCCCGTGTTCACCACGCATGACACTAGCGCCATCTGCGGACAACTCTCTTGTCAATATTCCACAAACGGGTCTCATTTAGATACACTGCGCAAATCTTTTTTTTTGCAATTGGATTTTTTTGTGAGTACATATACCCATTAATATCCGCACGTTTATCCAGATGCGTAGCATTCCTTCACCCCCACACCCACTGAATATTCACAAAACGCACGTCACGCAACGTCGTAGCAAACACATTGTAGCCGAATCTTGCGAGGGAGAGAGAAGTACGTTCGAGCCTGCCCAATTCGGCTGCAATGCAGCAAGGGCGCTTCTGTTATAAATGTTAAATCAAGTGAATTACTATTGGCAAATACTCGATTCGTGTCTACACGTAACAAACTCATAGTCACAATTGTGCATAAAACGGCAATCGTCGAACAGTCTCGGTGCGAGAGGTATTTATAGTGTTAGTGACATTATAGTAGAAGCTAAAATTATTATTATGCAATTCTCGTGCCTCTCGTGTGTTTAGTATTATTCATGGTTGACTGCCCCATGGTCTGGTAAGCAACTTCAATGTTGAACAACACATGAGGTCACAGGTCTGAGCTTATGCCACGATTTTCATATAGGTTAAATCTGACGACTATTTGGTTATTGATATTTTTCAAGTTCCGATAATACGTAAAATAAGTAAGGCGTTAGGTTAGCTTTGTTACAGCCGTGCTTAGCGGAACACGTACCGCCGTCGGTCCTTACGTCTTATCGAAATAAGAGAATACGGAAATAGAATCTGAGAAATAATATAACGGGGAGCAAGGTAAGGGACCCAGACATTGTGTTTGTTCGCTCGCCTCAGCTAGGCTTACAGTCTGTATACGTGCGTACATTTTTATTTAAAGTTACACTAAAGGCTTGCCTTGGGTGTGTTGTGCCGGTTGCACTCGGTCAGCGTGCAGTCCTTGAGGTTCTCCTGCAGCAACTTCTCCCACGCGTCCGTGTCGTAGTACGAGTGCGTCCACACCAGCCGCGACGTGCCTGTAAACACTCGCCATATTGTACACTCGCGTCGCGGAAGCATTAGAGAGCGACCTACAATCTATTGTTTTTAGTGCTTGGTTGTGTGTAAATATTTTGTTTTTTTTTAGATGTAAATTTAAAACAGAGGCAGTGCCATGCTACATTGCATGCGGAATTGGAGCGGCGCGAACGGGGAAAGTTATCTCGCCCCCAGAATGCTGAAAGGAGGGCATCGGACATAGTAATTGTGCGGACGTTTTTGGGCGTTGACAGTCATCAAAAGCTATTATATATGTAACTCTATCTTAACTATTTTTTGTGTGTTTGTAATATACTAATGTTATGAAGAGGAAACATTTGATCGTTCCTTTGTTTGCATTGAATACGCTCTGAAACTGTTGGACACACATGAAAAAGTCTTTCGCCATTAAAATTCTCCTTTTTTAAATCAATAATTATTTTTTTTGCCATATTTCGTGAAGAAGCCGGGATGGATTGCTAGTACTATATATATCATAAAAAATGTAACGAGGCGGTATTTAATAGCCTCACCTCCAATGAGAGACGTGTTGCCGAACATCTGCTTGGAGAGGGTGTGGTACATCTGATTAGCGGTGTCCAGGTTACCGACTCCGCTCGCTGTGAAAATCAAGAAACCACAATAAACACGCCGCGTTAGTCCAGCTCAGTACCGGGGACGCACCTCTCGCTCACTTGATACCACCGTAAAGTGTCACGCGTTTCGTGCGGTTTGAGAGTAGCCGGTGGCCCATTGCGGGGGGGGGGCAACGCATCGGCACAGCAATTATGTGGATGTGCATGGGCGTCGGTAGTCGTAAAAAGGCTCCGATTTCTCGTTTGTCCCCCTATTCGTAAAAAAAGGAGTTTGTTTTCTGTAATGCAATAATCTTAAAAGTACGGGTCCATTACGAAATAATTCTTTCAGTGTTGGATAGCTCATTTAACGGCAGGCTTATTAGCTCATACCAAAAACACTGAGGTACTAGAGTTACGCAGGAGAAAGTCGAGGCCCTACAAGTTTAATAAGCAAGGTCATTAGGAATAATTACAAATAACAGCTGCGATGATGGCGCCGGTGCTGACTCCGATGATGTAGTCGAATAAATCCTGCACCCGTCTGCCCGTCAGCCGCTCCAGGTGCTTCAGGATCTCTATGGCGATGATGCCGCGGATGCCTCCTCCGTCGATCGACAGGATGTTCGGTCCACGACTCTTCGGAGGCCCGGTGTGGCCTAACAGTGCGAGGGCCTGAAAATGGTGATTTTTGTTTGAAGGAATCAGGGCAACGTGCAGTCCGAGCCTACGAATCTCCGCATAGAGGTTATATAGAGAAAACAAAAATTAACTGATGACTGACGAAATGTTTCAAATATATTTTAATGTACATTAAAATATATTTCACACGTCACATCACAGCAAGAGGACTTTAAATATTCCTCATAATATGTCTAGCCGTTTGGACAATATGACATGCCAAAGAAATGTGTATATATACAAATACACATATTCTACCTATTCTCGCGGGTACAAGGAGCTAAATTATATGATCCTATGAAATCTAGTAACTATTTTGATATGTAATGGTTGAAAGTAATACATAAAAAATAAAATGACGACTGGCTGGCTCAGTTGGTAACATGGCGGTTAGGCCGCGTGTTACACCAGAGGTCGCGGGTTCGAATCCCACCTAGGTCATGGATGTTTGTGTATATCTTTTTCTGTAATAAAAAACTGAAATATATAAACATTCTTAAATTTATAAAACATATTTCCGTTGTCTAGTACTTGTAACTCAAGCCCTAACGGTACTTACCACAGGGCTAGGCTAACGTGGTGTGATAAATCCACAGATATTATTATTATTAATTAATTTGTAAACGCGACATTGTTGCTTCTAAGGTTGTATATAAATGTCAAATGTATTTAACATTTAAAAATCTATGGTGAAACAAGAAAGTTAACAGCAGCATTAAGATATCTGCTTAGAGCTATCTATTGACATAGCTGGTCTCCATAATAGTAATCGGAGAAACTGGGCCTTAACATTTCCACAAACTATAATTACCTCACTTACTATCCCCCAGAGTTGCTTTGTGATTGGCTTGTCGTCCATCCTCTGTTTGTGCTGTACTCGTAGCAGGGCTCTGATGGCACCTTCCTATACAAATGTTTGAAAGTAAAAAGCAAATTGATCTATAAAATTTTAATTATGTTTAGCCAAACACAAACCTAATAGAAATTAATTACAAAGAATTTATTTTTTCTTATTGTGAGCTATATTCACTTTTATAAAGTGCAGACTTTGTAAGTATGAAAATAGCGAGCTAACATACAAGATTTCTCAATCTTGATTGTTCAATGTAATTCAATTGCAAAAACGAGGAAAAAACTTTAAAAACGCTTTGTAAGAAATAGAAAGAGAGAAGCATGCATGGTGCATAACATTACATCCTCCTATTCCACGGAATTAAGCCAGCACGACCGGGGAGGTACCTCTCGCTAGGAATACCGCTGTAAAATGACATTCAGTATCGCGTTTAGTGTGGCTTGTGAGTAGCCGGTTGGTCATTATGGGGGGGGGGGGGGATAAAAGGAGGGCAACGCATTGGCATAGTAATGATCAAGTCAATTGGAATAAAGTGCTCAGTTAACAATTTATACCAATTAGACAACAATTCGCATTTTACAGAGGCTAATCCAACTGGTTACTATTAAATGTTACAGACTAGAGTAGAAAAAAATAGGGATTAATTACCTTGATAGCATAGTCTCTTGCTTCAGGGTACTGGTGCAAGTGGTGTATGAAGTGTTCAACCCGGGTCAACAAGCATTCCTGAGTCTCTGCTGTCACTATGGCTGATATAACATAGGCTGTTCTTGAATGTATCGAATTCTGTGAATCACAATGTTTGAGACATTAAATGATGTTCTCAGCCTTGTGGTATTGGGTGGGGCCAAAAACATTTATTGCAAATGCACAGTGTTACATCAGCGTGCCTCAGAGAGCATGTTGAGCTATAGTGCCATCCCACCAGAATAGAAGACAAAAGACTGAAGGGAGGGAATAAAATAGGAGGTAATTGATATAATATTATTTATATATTTTATAAAGAATAACAATATTCTTTATTATGTTGATGTGTGATTGAATATCCTTAATAAATGTCTTCCACTTTATATCAAATAAAAGTCATTCTACCTAATCCTAGCTTATAATAAATATAGGTAAAAGAAAATTAAATATAGGCATTTCATATCACACAAAACAAGCTGTGAGCAAGAACTATTTATCTTAAAACTATAATCTTATTCAAACAAGAATTGAATCTATGATAAATTAAAACAAGATATTTTGGCAACAATGAACACAAGCTAAATTTAGGTCACCAGCATAGAATTTCTTGATGAAAATGTATTCTGACATGCTCAAGTTTAATAATTGAAACAAACATATCCTGCATATGTACCAGATATTAATTGTATGATTATATTTTAATGGGCTGAATGCCAAAGTTAAAACAATTTAAAAAAAGAATGTGTGAATTGTATGTAATTATTCATCCATAATATATTAACAATTCTAGGAATTACTTATTATTGTGACCTAATTTTAGAGAAATTTATTATAAGAGTAAATTTTCTTTGCAATTAGAGGCCCTCAATTGTGGCCTCTATAAATCTACTCAGGTCACATTCCAGATGTTTTGAAATACATACAAGTGATAATAAATTGATAACATTAAAATAATACAAATACTCAATGTTTATCATTCTACTTTCATTTTATGACATTATCTTAATATTGTTTTTCTAGAGCATGCAAATATACAATGGTAGTATGAAATGTCTACTAGATGTCCTACTTTCCTATCCTAAGATGCACTCATAGTAAGATCTATAGAGTAAATCCTCATTAGAGGGGCGGAGGAAAGCAGGACAAATCATCAGCATAGTAATTATGTTCATGGGTGTCGCTACTCATAAAAAGGAACCCATACTATGAAAACAATCTCTTTCCCTAATATCTGAAACAATCAATGTAATTTTTACACACAGATATTACAAAGCAAAATATGTATTCTTCAAGTTAAATCAAAAGATCTATATGCAATTGTCACACTTATTAAATGCCTTACATAACATAATGCCATGTTGCATGCAACTGAATTGTGATGGCACAAACAAACCGTTACCAATGCTCACCTAGTACCCCCTCAGTGACAGCTAAGCTGTCGCAATCCGAGCAGTGAGGTTTCAGTGTTCTATTGGATAGGCGGATAGGACAACATGTCTACAATCTGATAACAATTATGTATTGTCTATGGGTGTTTGTATTCTTCAAAAGGTTCCAACTGTTCTTTTGCCACCTTCTGTCCTAAGTAGTTGGGGGTGTACATAGTTTCAATTGTTATTGAAAATATATCTAAATACCTTAGTTATGATTGGCTTGTTAGCTTTCCATCGAGGTTCAGAAATTTTTCCAAAATGTAAATCTTTTTTGAGTTTAAGTCCTTCCCAGATGCCTTCAAACGTGATTTCTTTAGCTTCAGATCCAAGTGACAATCCTTGCTCGGACGGCTTCTCTTCAGTCTTTTCTTTTTTGGTCTCAACTTTATTGCGGGTCTCTTCTATTGTTGTTGCTTTAAGTACACTTTGTTCAAACATCTTATGATCTTTCTCCTTTAACTCTATTTGGCCCAACCTACTCGAAACTGCCCTTTCAAATTTCTTTATTAGATCTGTAATAAATTAAAAACTTTGTTTAAATCAATTGTTATACAACAAAATACAAAAAATAGATGTTTCAATACTGCATTATTAAATTTAATAGCTATATTGTATGACTGAACGTAGTATTTAGTCTTTCTAATTTTGGTAGGTACGTAAACAAACATGCATAATTTATTTACAACCTTTATGTCATATATTTGATATAAAAAGGTATATTTATTAATTTGATACTATTTAGATCATTGCCATTGTTGTCTAGGATTGAACTACTTACTTTCCCATTGTTCAGGTGTAGCCGGTTTTAATTTTTGAACCAATTTTTCGACTTCAGCATTCAAGTTGGTCATAGAAAGATAATGACGAATTATTCTCCATTGCCCACCAAACGATGACATTTTTTAATGTTTCAATTAAATTTCACTTCCAAATAAACGTTTTTTATGAACACATGAGATACACACTTAAAATTATAAACACTGATATAATCGTGTAAGGTGTTTGTAACACTCAATATATGATAAAATAATAATTCGATGTCTTCACTCGTATAATAAAACACTTATGTTGTAAGTAGTAAAAGTATTTATAGTTCTAAATCACTGACGACGATGAAAATAATATGGTCTGACACTGACGTCAAAACATCGCGCGATCAATGCTACCAACTTCAGTAAATCAAAACAAAATTTCAGTTTTGTTTTTTCACTAATTACACATTAGTAAATAATTAGCTTTATAATGAAAAGTGAGAAAAGTGATAAGTCACTAATACTTGTGTTCTATACAAGAGTGTCGTACTGAATGAATAAGCAGGAACTATAATAACAGGTTTTATACTTGAACAAAAACATGTTTGTATTGGCAAAGATGTAACATATCTAGATAACAAATTCTGAGTTCTGACGTAACTAGCCACACCTCTCACTTCGTTCAATGAAAAGGTGTAAAATTGTAAACAAATATCGTATGATCAAAATTTGAGAACGTTCCAAATCCTTGTCACAATATCCATAAATCTGTACATATTATAAAACAAAATCCTCAAAAGCTATATGTGATCGATTTTCTCAAAATCTAATGCATAGAGCGATTCCCGCGGATGATTTTAGGACAACAATTTTGTATTCACGCACGACGACGGTGATGGTCACTAATTATATATAACACGTAAAACGTTATTTAACGTGTAAACATTGTCACATTTTCTTAAGTATGGTACCTATGTAACTCCCGTTCGTAAATACTCCTTAACTCTAGTACAGACAGGAACTCAATTAGACCCTGCAGGTTATTCCAATATTGTTATTTTATTTGAAGTGATACGCGCAAGGTTATGTTTTTAGATGCATGTGTCATTGTTTATCCAAGGTAAATACCGAGTACAGACTCACATGTCGCTTAATCATTATTTCTATTAATAAGCGATATAATTCAAATAATGTCATAGCGACGCATGTGATATTGAATAACAAGACGCATTAACTATTCCGCACTGCAAACGTTATAACTCCTAGGCGATGATAACAACACAACCAATGTAGATACATAGAAAACTTCTGTTTTTGATTAGCAATGTGTTATGTAGACTGATATACCTAGGCACATCCGTATATGTAATAAAACAGGTGTCTAAATGCTGTCCGTCTGTATGTTACCGATTTTATGAAAACCTACTCAATGGATTTTGATGCAGTTTGGACCTACCGGTAGAGCGATTCCCGGGGAAGGTTTTAATGTCTAATTTGTTAATGGTACAAGAACTGTCGTGGCGGTGGGGTTCAGTAGCCTGGTGTGAACCCAGACGAAGCCAGTTTAACGGCGGGGGCTGCTCTTTGTGCCCCTCTTATAAGAAAAGGGGGCTAAAGAGCAGGAGAAGGAGGCGCTATTTGTACCTCTCTTATAAGCGGGGACAAAAGAACACCAGGAGGAGGCGCTTTTGTGCACGGGGCGAGGATGGGAACGTCGCCCCAATGTACTGTCCCAAAGTTGGTGGGGTTGTAGTGTGGTGCGAGGCAACTCTTAAGTGCAGGAGGCGTCATTCCCCTAGGGATCTAACTACCCGTCGAGATGCCCCGATGATTTGTTGTTCTGGGGCACCTCCCCAAAAGCGGCACTGACGGCACTTGCGGTAGTTTTTGCGGGTATTCGGCACTGTAATTTGCCGCGAGCTCCACACACCATTGGACCGCAACCAGGGCGGGTGAAGGCGTTTCCCGGCGTCAACAAAAATTTTTATTCACGGGCGAAGCAGGGACGGATTGCTAGTGTAAACATAAAGGAAAGCACATTAATGTACACATAATAAAAATATTAAAAAGGAAGTGGTCTACCCCTCGTTCGCACGACCTGACAAATATCGATCGTAAAAGAGCCACATACCATTATCGCTGGACAATCATATTCTGTTCTTCTGAGCATTTTAGACTACAGATTGTGATAAAATAAAGATACCTTACTTATTAATGTATAAATGGTGTGTCGTATGCAGACTACGGTGTGATGCATGATATCAATGTTTATGTTTATGCATGTGCCATTGTTTATCACGTAGAATCCACTCACACGTCGCCTAATCATTATTTCTAATAATGCGCGATTTAACTCAAACGATTTCAATGCGCCACATGTTATTCAATAACAAGCTACAAGGCGCATTATCTATTCCGCATTGCAAATATTTACACTCGTAGACGATATCATTGCGAAGTGCGAACATATGATACGACTATTCATATTTTAGTATATTTTTAAACTGTGTTCAAGGCCTTGTTATCGTGGTTACCTTCAGTGGACATATCGCATTTTAAGATTACTCTAAAATCGAAATATGTAGATAGACGTACGTTTTCATTCATTGACCGATATATGCCGGACAAGAGTCCAATTTTATAAAGCAAAGATTTGTCTTTGTTTTGTAATAAATAAACCAAACGCACGAGAAGCAATAAACAGTGCCATTGTGCATCTATCTACATACAGACCCGGTCCCGGTCGTGATGGGCCAATTCGGCTCCAATACTGCAATAACACTGTTTTTTGATAAGTTTTTAAAGAAACAAGAATTTAACTTTCTAGCTAGATATCTACCTACTATTCACAACGAGTTCCATAACAAAATGAGATTGCAACTTGCAAGACAACAAACGACACGCACATTCAAAGAAAAAAACATGTCACTAAATCGCTAATTGACATACCAAATGCATTAATTACACTCCACCGAATCTAGTTTGAATACCGTGGGGTTTTCAGGTGTACATGTGCCATAATTTACAATGTTTGGGATTTATTCCTTTAACGTAACTTGTAAATTACTTTTGCCAAATTTTATGATACAGGTTTTAGGCAACGTGAGATCTCATTGAAACATTATTGTGTATTTTTTTTTTATGTTTCAAGAGGTTACAGACTACAGTAAACATGATTCCTTCCAGAGAAACGCGTTCCATAGGAATAGGTATTGATTTTGACAGATCCGTTATGTAAGCTACACTTTAAAAATAACAAACATATATCGGTACAATTAGGTTTAATCACTTTATACTTTGTAATGCAGTTGTTATAAATTTTAAAAGTAAATTAGCAGTTATCGAAACACAGCTTCACCGCACGGAGATCCGAACAGCAAAGCAAAAGCAATATTTCAAGGTCGGTCGGTTATAATAATATACTTTTTTTTTGTTGACTCGGGGAAACGTTTGACTGTCCCTGAGTGCCATCAGTACCGCCCTTGGTGAGGAGCCCCGGAGCAATGAATCATCAGGGCATCTCAACGGCTGATCAGCCCCTAAGGGACCGGCTCCACCTCCACAGATGGGGTTGCCCCGCACTACAGGACGACCCCACCGACTTTGTAACAGTGCAATGGGATGAGGATTCCATCCTCGCCCCTTACCCCGTGCGCAAGAGCGTCTCATTCTGTTGCTTTTTGGTCCTCTCCTCTTATAAGATGGGTACCGAGAGCGCTTCCCCCTCCTGAGCTTTAGCCAAAGAGGGGTGCAAAGGTTCAATTGGCTTCGCCAGGGTTTACCCCAGGCCACTGAGCCCCACCGCCACGACAAGGCTTGAACCTATGGTGGGGATAATGGTGGGGATAATATACCTAAAGTGGCACAGCCATACCGTAATTTTCTCATGATATATGATTTCATTGACTGGCATGTCTTCAAAATAGTTACATTGAAAAAACACTCTAGGTGCACCAACCACAAATAACACCTTAAAAGTTAAAAATAAGGGTTAAGTTTCGGTCGGTCCACTGCTGGACATATGCCTCTTTCAATAAACGCCACAACGACCGATCTCCTGCTACTTGCATCTATCCCGGACCGGCCACTGCACGAAGTTCGTCTTCCCACCAGGTGAACTCCAGAAACTTACTGACCCAACTACTAATCTGTTCTTCTGAGTGTGTGACCAGCCCATTGCCACTTCAGCGGGCTTATTCGTCGCGTGATACCGGATACTTTAGTTCTCTGCCTTATGACTTCGTTACGAATTCATAAAAACATCTAACATAGAACGTTCAATAGCCCGTTGAGACCACAATTAAGAGGCCATGTTTCGGCACCGTAGATCATCACGGGGGAAACGCATTGATTGAAGACTTTTGTCTTCAAGCTCTGCGGTGTGGGCGACGTGAGAATGTGACGAAGCTTCCGGAATGCTGCCCTACCCAACTGAATTCTTCTATCGGCTTCCTTCTCGAAGTTATATTCACCTAATTGCAATATTTGACCGAGGTAGATATATGCGTCTACGACTCCGAGAATCGCACCATCGACGTTGACTGGCCTAGGGAGAACGTGTTCGTTGAACATGGTCTTTGTCTTGTCCAAGTTCATCCTAAGGCCAATACGCCGGGAAGATTCATTTAGGCTGTGCAACATTTCGACCAATACAATGATATCGTCGGCGAAACGAAGATGGGGGGCTACTGGCCGTTAATATTTATTCCGCATTCTGCCCAGTTTAAAGTCTTAAAGACGTCATCCAAAGCATTAGTAAACAGTTTCGCGAAAATAACATCCCCCTGTCGCACTCCTCGATGCAATTGGATTGGCCTTATTTGACCTCCCGGGTCCAGAACGGACAGCCTTATGGTGAAAATGTGGTGAAAATAGGATAAGGGGCAAACGAGAAGGTGGTAGGATAACTACCGCCGCCCATAGACATCCACATGACCCGAGGTTATGAAGTCGCGTTGCCGACCTTTAATTTAGGAGTAAGCTATTTTCTTGAAGAACCTCGCATCGTATCGGTTCGGAAATAACGAGGGTGGAAGCTGGTTACAAAACGATGTTGAGCGTGATAAGAAAAAAAAAGAAACAAGGTGGTGACAGTGGAACTTAGAGTTCTACCGTGATGTCAAAATACCACTGCTGTTATTAATCCGGACAACTCCTCGGAACAGTCCCCGTTGTACATGCGGTAGAAGATGCAGAGCGAGCCAACATCTCTTCGTAATGCCAAAGGATCAAGCTGTACGGAAACAATCTGGTCGTCAACGAATCGGGTCATTGAATATGACGTTGAATACGATCATATTCAACGTAGAGCGCAATGGGGCGAGTCGATAGTTGGGGGCACCAGCCAAAGATGAGAGCTGTACTCCATATGCGTTCGGACCTGCGCCCTGTATTCTGGCAGCCGATGGTGGGGCGCGAAGTACTGCTTCGCCCTATTGAGAACACCCAGTTTCTTGGAGGCTAATTTATTCTACGCCTCCAGATGACCGCGGAATTGAACGTTGCTCGATATGTCGACTCCAAGAATCCCGATACTAGCTGAGGCCATTAGGGATTTTTTTGAAGCAAGAAGGTACGGAGAAGGGCGATTTTTTAGCGGTAAACGTGCAAAGTTGTATCTTTTTGGGGTTACATTGAACTAAATTTTGTCGGTCCCTTTCCGACACTTTCGTCAATGAACACTCGACACAATTTGGTTCCGATACTTGGTGATGTTTTCCCGCGGAATATTGGTGCGGCCAGTGCATAGTGAATCACCAGTACTGTCATCCGCATAACACAGAAGAAACAGCGTGGGTGACAGAACACACCCTTGTGTAACACCAGCATTGACATGTTTAAGGTCCAAGCATGCACGTCGACAACGACCTTGATGCTGCGATCTTTAAAAAAACTAGTGATCCGGTCGCAGTTTCCCAGGCAGTCCGTGGGATGGAAGCGTCGAAAGGAGTTAATTATGGTTTCCAATAATTTTTGGAGAACAAGGGGGTTATCTCTTTAGGTCGGTAGTTCGATGAATCCGAGCGGTCACCTTTTTTAGGGATCGGTTGCACGAAAACCGTCTTCCAAGAGCTTAGTACGACGCCAACAGAGTAGAAGTATCGGAAAAGACGCTTCAATACCGGTGTCAACTCCAGAGCACATATCTGCAGCACAATCGGCGCGATGCCGAAACTCGATATCAGGCACTGAGTGTTCACACCCCTGGATATTAGGTGATGGAGTTCCTCGGTCGTCGAAAGTAGAGTTGGACGCAAATAGAGAGCACAGGAGATCGGCTTTCTCTTCTGCGGCATGGGCCAACGAGTCATCGTTCCGATGTAGAGATGGTAAGGATGGCTGAGCAAAATTCCCTAGGACAGCCTTGGCGAGGGACCAGAAAGCACGAGTTCCCGAAGGAAGGCGAACTAGCCTCCCGTCAATTCTGTCGATGTATCCGGACTTTGCCCCAGCAATAACTCTTTTGTATGCCCTGGAAGCGTGATTATACTCCCTTTTGAATGTGCTTGTTTTTTCATCCTGGGAAGCTGACGAAAAAGCCCAGGACCGGTAGCACAACAATAAGCAACACTTACGGCATAGCGCCAGTCTGCAGGAGCGATTGAACCATGGCTGAGATTTACCAGCGATGGATACCGATGAGTGCGGAATGTAGCTCCATTCCTTGGTTCACCACATCAGCAACAGCGTTGGGATCATCCAGCGAGAAGAAAATCCGTCCCCATGTCCAAGCCATGCCTTGGGAGGTACGCCCCGCTGAAGGACGTAATTGAAAATGTTTTTATAGCTCTCGTAACACGGATTCGCCTCCCGCTCTAAGAAGCTCGATTGTAATTTCGTCCTTCCCCGAAGCCTTTCTCCCTTTAAGCTGCACAAGAGCTAGACTAATCTCACTCAACCTGACGTTCGGGAGATCACCTGACAAATGTCGTGTCGGGCTTGCACGCGGATGTACAGAGTATCGGGATGAGGAGCGTGCGACGTAGACAACTTACTATAGAAACTTCGATCTCAGGTAAGATCTCAAGGCTCGGTAGAAACGGTAGCCCCCGAATCAGTCCTTGCCTTTGTGAGATGACTTCTACCAAGCTTATCCACAAAAATCTTCGACCCTCTATTCTGCTCAATCGCTTCCGTAATCCGTTGCGTATTTGAGCTGCGAAGGTCTCGGCGTATTAGTTTGCGGATTCGATTTGAAAGAAGCTTCACATTGGCAGACGTAACGTCTTCGTGTGCTCTGCGTTCTCTCATAAGTCCAAGCGTCTCATCCGAGAGTTTAGCTTCCCTGCTCGTCTACCTACTCCTACAATATCCTTAACCCACGTCCCGCATGCAACTAATCACGCCATTCATGGCCTGATCAATTGCCATTGTAGTCTCCGACATGTCTAGGGCATCGAACCGTTTTTTTATTTCAGTTGGAATTGGAACCGACTAACCATGGTAGGTTTGTCGGAAGTTAGGTCGGAGTGTTGACTATATTAATCGGACACGCTCGCGTCAAAGGCATGTATATATTCGGAGATCCAATCGGTGAAAATTTGAGGTTTTAAAACTGTTGATCACGGAGAAATCCCTAAATATGTGGACACCATATAATGTAATCAAATCCATCAGAAATGGCCTCAAAAATTACGTCCATTAATATTCAATACTACTTTTCATGTAACCCTGTATATTTACCTAGTCTTAGCATAAATATTGTAACAAAAAAAAAATTTTTTTTAATTGCAAATAACATTTATTACTTTTCAAGTTTGTTAGATATATACACAAGTGTAAAAGATTTAAAAATATCAAAAACTTATTCGGAATGGTCTGCATTGGCTCCAATACAGCCCTTTAAACGTTGAGGCCAGTTACCAATGGAAGCACGCACTGTTGCCATGGAGAAATTCTTCAATGACTGCTGCATCATATGGATAGCTTTAGGGACTCCAAATTATCATGTCGTTTAGAGCAAGCTGTAATCTCTAAAGTGACCATAAATCATAATCCAGCGGATTAAGGTCGGGACTAGATGGAAGGTACTGTTCAGCTCTGATCAAGTGCGGTGGGTGGATCAAGCTTGTATCTGATCCCGAGTCTTGCTGGAAGGACCATACTTGGTTATTGAACATGGGGTTATGAAGGGGCTTAAGTACCTATTCAAGAATGGTATCTTGACACACTTGAGCCGATACCTTTTTCTCAAAAATATACCTCAGTCACTTCTCCATAACACCACACCAAACCATCTCTGAAGTCGGATAATGCCCACGTTCACTCTGCCGACTAATTGAGAAGCTTCCTTAGGTCATTCTATTTGTTAAAATGTTGCTCAATTGTAAACATTTTCACATCCGTAAACAATATTTTTCGCATCGACATACGGATTATGCGGATGTTCGTGGGCGGAAGTAGTCGTTAAAAGGATCAGTTTTCTCGTTTACTGTAAAGGAAACGTATTAACGAAATTATTATTACCTACTTACCTGTCAATATTGAATTTGCGTTTTTGATTTCTATAGTTACTGATGTGAATAAAGTAGCTTTTAGTAGATCTAATGAAGCTAAACTGTGTGCTGTGGGCATAATGAACATTGCAGAAAGAGTCAACACATTCTTTGCAATTCACTCATTTCTTTTCCACTCTGAGAAAAAATAATTGCACTCTTGCTTCCGTCTTCTTCGTAGATAGAAGTAAATAAACAAAAATAAACATTTTTAAAATATATATTTAATACACAGTTACTTTGTTGCCTTTTATAAAATATTTACTTAAGTTAACATTCTATACTATTTACAAGGAATTCTTATATATAATTAGTATCTTGAAAAGGGCTCTGACGACTTTCCTCTGACACAATCAGTATTAAAATGAAATTTTACTTAAATATTACAATACCTTTGATTGTCAAGGTTACTGCCTTATTCCGTCACTTTAGTCAAACAACCTGCAGCACAAATAACGTGTCACTCTATACTACGCGGTGCGAGCGAGACAGGCGTCTGACAGCGTGGTCAGTCGGGTTCAACCAGCGACACCCTATACTACGCGGTGAGAGCGAGATTGGCGTCTGAAAGCGTGCTGAGTCGGGTCCAACCAGCGACGCGCACTGTAAGTCTGTTAAGTATGGGGCTGGTGTGTACATTGTGTGGCTTCTGATACTTGTGTAGACCAAACCACAGTATGCGTGTCATCTCACTCCATACTATGCGGTGAGAGCGAGACAGGAGTGTGACAGCGAGCACAGTCCGGTTCGGTTAGCGACGCGCGTGTTAAGTCCGCTGAGCACCGGGTTGATGTGTGCGTTGTGTAGCTCTGATACTTGAGTAGAACAAGCCGCTGCGGGGTCGCCTGAACCGGATAAACTTCCAAGCCTGAAAACGGGTGTTAAATTGAAGCGATACATGTTAAGGATCATTGAAATGCTAGAATTAAATAGCATTGTGTTGTCCCTTTCAGCACAATAGGACCTTTCTAGGACCGGATTTGGAGAAAGTAATACTATATTTCCTCAGGATGTCCACAAGTATTTTACACATTTCTAAAGTGCATAGTCTGGTCTTTTAAACCCACTGCCCTAGTAGTGATGTAGAATTGGGACGAAATTACTGGGGGGTATCTCTCGCTGCTATAATATACGGTTGTTCGGTTGCTTTTTTGCGGCTTGTGAGTCCGGTGGCCCATTTAAGGGATGGAACGAAGGAAGGCAACGCATTCATACAAGTTATATAATGTAAATAAAATAATAAGAAGATACCAATATCAATATTAATTGTCAATTAATCCCTGTAATAGAAGAAGTCTCACTTGAATTAGTCATAAGAACTCGCGATCGGGTTTGATGGAGATTTATGTTCACGCATTCTATAGGGCCCGCTTGCTGTAATAATTTTTTGTCGTTTGGTTTGGTCAGTGACGCATAATGATATTATACGTACCAACTAAGGAACTGCATTGTTTGCTAACCCGTATGAGGGAATTCCCCGTATAACGACTTGGTTAATGACTAATGACTAGGCCTTGACAGTAGTGGATGTTTATAAAGAATTACCAGAATTCATTCCCCGGATGCGCATTCCCATCCCACGGATAAGTCATAACAAGGATCTTGCCCGCGTGCTGTTTCAGCAACTTCGAGCTGGGTTCGCGATTTTCCAGTTGCATATTTATACCACCTAAGACAATAAAGATCAAATAAGTTAAAAAGTATAAATATATACTATTTCTTCTCTCCCTCAAGAAAAAAAAAATATCACAAGAGACATGTTAGTCGATGCTTTTTTTTTCTTCGTCTTCCATCTGCGGAAAAGCTAGTCTGAACCCCGTCATATCAGATCGATTACTGATACGAAAAAGTGTCTTGCCTATTCCGATAAACAGTGCAGTGAACGTGAAACGTTACCTACCTTTTTATAAGATTTAAGAAATTATATGCCTTTTAGTTGAAAATATAATAGGGGTGTCCTCAAATACAGATATTTAGCATAATTATTAAGAGCTAGTGCCATGCTGAATTGCAGCCGGATTGGGCCGGCACAACCGCTAAATGACAGCTATGTTGTCTGTTTCGTATGATTTATGAATAGCCGGTGGCCCATTGAAGGGGAGGACGAAAGGTGGAAAAATATCTGCATAACAATAATGCGGATGTCTATGGGCAGCGGTAGTGATGCATGTCATTTCACTCCAAGTATGGAGTATTAACGATACCCTCCACCGCTTAGTAACGCGGTGAGAGCGAAACGCTCTGATTGTTAGTTCGCCCTGTATACTATAAAGGAAATAGCGTACCTTTGGGATGCTTTTCGCTTGTTAAGAACATGTGCTTCGCGTTCAATGGCTCCCCGTGCCTTGTCGAGTTGTCAAACAGACCTGGTATAATTTTTATTGAATTATGAAAAATATTAAATATATTTCCACTGTCACTGGGGCTGGGCTAACGAAGTGTGACAAATGAAAGGTCCACATAGATTATTATTGTTAGTCCTCCTATTGTATCGGTAGTTATATATACTTGGCTGTTTTTTTGGCCATAAATACTGTTACAATAAAAAAAATACATTTAAATTTGGAATCTGTCATTTTTTTTTACGATACTTCATTGTGTTTTCTCATTTTGGCGCCAATACATTTTACAATATTTTGCGATATTAAAATGGAGTGGGGAGATAGAAATAACAGAATCGCTGCGACTGCATTACACAAAGTAGGTATGGAGCCAAATGCAATTTTTAAATTTCTCCATACACTTGGTATTAGTCAAGTGTTTGTGTAACGGGCTATTAATAGGTTTAATGTGACTTCCTTTGTTTGTGACAGAGAAAGATCTGCCAGTCCACGTGGTGTTCGTACGAAAAAGGTGGTCAAAGCTATAAGGGAAAGAATTCGAAGAAATCCTGTTTTAACGAAGGTAAAAGATTTTACCTCGGGATTTGAGACGAAGTACCTAGAATCATGTCACGTATTTTAAGAGATGACTTCGGACTTGCAGGCTACTGGGACGCACTATTCATTTCTTAACCGATAAATTAAAGATGAATAGGGTAGTAAAATCGGAACTACTACTGAAGCGGCACGCAAAGGGATATCACAAAAACATTGTCTACGGATGAGATTTTTTTTCGAGTCAATTTTCGAGTTCAATCGAGCAACATTTTAACAAAAAAAAAAATGTCCGTATTTATGCTCAAGACTCTAAGGAAGCTTCCCAAGCAGTGAAGAATTTCTCCATGGAAAGAATGCGTGCTTCTGTCTATTGATAACTGGCCTCAACTGTTAAAGGAATTCGGATAAGCTGTTTATATTTTTAATTGTTTTATATTTGTGTGTTAAACTAACATGTAAAAGTAATAATGTTATTTACAATTAAAACAATTTTTTTTTCTTAGATTATGGCAAGTATCTATGGCAAATACAGGTTAATATATAGTAATTTTTTTCCCTAAATTCCGTTTTCAGAAAAAAAAAACCATATCGAAAAAACTATGGTATGGCTGTCCTCTTTATTGCTCGACTCAGTATTTATGTAGCGGCGTATAGTGGTAATTACCTTTTTCTTGGTTTGTTCGTCCAGTGGCGCACTTATGGAGCAATAAAAGCAACTCATCTACATAGCCTACAGTACGTGGATGTTTATAATGTAGGTCGGTGAGGACTGACCATATCTAGTTGCAAGTATGTTCAGCGACAGTCGTGTGGTCCTGGGTTCGTGTCTCGGGTCGGACTAAAGTGTTATTAGATTATTTTCCAATTTCTAACGACAGTCTGGAGTCAGGAAGTTGGCGATGTTACACCTTCGCGCCTCGGTTTACACGTTAATATATCGGTTCTGCACATGATTTCTCTCCAGCCGGATTGTTATGCCATCGGAATATGAAAATGAGTGAACAGGGAGTGTACTTGCACTATAATATGTCCGGCGCAGTTGGCTAGTCTCCATTGAGGTGCCATTGCCGAAGTTCGGCTTGGACGACATTATTACATAATGATAAATAAAACCTAGAACAGTATTTCCCAGCCGAATATAGGCGAAGTTGATGTCTGCCACACGTGTGAGCAGTCCTTTCTCCAGCAAAGCTCGTACCGACTGCACGAACGTCAGCACGTAAACATCCGCCTGGTGTGGCGAGACCTTCCACACTCCTAAACCTGCAATAAAAGAAACATTATTTTGACAGGCTGTATAAAATCAAGTGTTTAGCACATAGTGATAATATAGAGTAGGGAAGTTAGCCTCACATATATTGCAATCGTCCGTCAATATCGAAAGAGGCAAGTGTGAGTTTTGATAAAGCCGGACACTAGACTCTCATAAGACGGTATACACTCTACAGAATTACCATCTATGTCGTGCCGGCCCAATTCTCTGCAATGCCGCAATGGCACTAGCTCTTACAAAATTCTAAACGAAACTGTTGAACGCGATTGCTCTTTACAATTAACAGGCGTTTACAATATAAAATTAGCTCACCTGCGCCTATGACGTTGAGATACACGTCCCGGCCCGCGGCTTCGCCCCTCGCCTGTGCCTCTATGAGCGTGGTCTCCGCAAGAATCGCAAGGCGCTTGTAATATACCTCATTGTCGAATATCACCCCCGGGCGCACTTGCACGTATCTCTCCGAGACTTTGTCTGCACCTTGTGCATTCACAGATGTTACTTCGTCGTATGTGACATAGGGGACCTTAGGAAGATACGCTGTTTTATATTATAGGGTGACAGGAGTACTTAGTCGGAAGGAATTACATCTTACTAGCTGTATCCCACCGTTTCACACGCGTTCAACCTAATGGATATATTATTTTTTCGGCAAAAATTATTTTTATGTATTAGCTCCTTTGTCTATGTTTCAATGCTGAGAATCGTGATCGCATGTTCTTTTTCTTATAGTATAGGGGGCGAACGAGGAATCGAAGCGTTTCAACGGCTACCGACGCCTATGAATATCGGCATAATTACTATGTCGATGCTATGCCCTCCTCCTCCATCTCGTTTAACCTCCCCCAATTGGCCACCGTAAATAAACCGCACGAAACGCGACACCAAAGATGTCACTTTACGTCTGTATCATGTGAGCGACAGGTACCGCCACAGTCGTGCCGGCCTAATTCCACTGCAATGCAGCATGGCACTACATCCCACTAAAATTTCCCACGCAGCAAACACATGCGCAATTACACATAGATATACAGACACACGTACGCACACACACGTCACAGCTTAGATTAGTCTGTGGATTTTGTAACAGATAAAAATAATTTTATATTTATTTAAAAATACTATTATTATATGTATACATTTTTATAATATAACACAAGAAAACTGCTGCTCACATGATAGAACTGCGACCACATGCGACGCCAGGCTCGTCTCGCGGACGCGTCGCCCGCTCGCCCGCACCCGTCAGCCTGCGTGTTCTGTCGTTTCGTCACCAATACGTCCTCCCAGTCCATACGCCCCTCGCGCTCAAATCGAGTTCCGATCACGCCTGGGCATGTAAGTCATATAAATGTAGTCAGTTATATAAAAGTCTTAACAATATTTCTGTAGCATGCTTCCTGGTGTTTTTTTTAATATAGAATAGGGGGAAACAAACGAGACTTTTTACGATTACCGACGCCCGTGAACATCCACATAATTTCTATGCCGATGCATTGCCCTCCTTCATCTCCCCCCCCAATGGGCCACCGGCTACTCACAAACCGCACGAGACACATCTCTGCGCACCTTTCGCTTCACTTCATGTCGTTTTTATGAAGTTAATTTTCTACATCATTGCCTTTATTGTTTATTAATAAATCTCCAAGATCCCAGGTTTTAATTATATGTGAAAATGAAATTAAATGTAATCACTAAATGATTACGTTTCATTTCATTTTATATATAAGAATAGATATAATTACACTGATACATTTGTCGGAATGTGCACAATATATACGACCAGCAACTACTGGTACTCGGTAAGCTACAGGCCAGGAGTAGTCAACTAAATTCGAGCTAAAATCGACTAGTTTATAACGATGAAACCCATTTTTTTTAGAAGCGACAGATTCGCCATAGATAGTGCAAGAGGAGGGGGCGTGCAAGGGTATGGGAACCACACCCAATTGCACTGTCCCAAAGTTGGTGCGGTTATCTTCCGGTGCGGATTATGTGGAGCAGGCGTCGGTCCCTTAGGGGACTGACTAGCCGTCGAGGTGCCCTGATGAATAGTATTTACGTTGAGCATGCAGGCAGCACTGATGGCACTTGACTATTCGGCATATTAGTGCCGCGAGTCCCACGGGGCCGGTGAAGGCGCGTAACAAAGGCGATCGTTTATAAAAATTGTTTAGGTATTGTGCAGTCTACGTGCGTAATACCTACAGCAGCATCATTATATCTACGTACCGCATACCTACTTCAAAAGATGGAAATATAAAAATAGTCCAACCTATAATAACAGCCTCTTGTTCTATATTATCATCTTTCACTATTCCAGAATTGTTCCTAGCTCCATCGTTGATGCACGCAGTGTACCCGCTTACGAACACCATGGCAGATAGTTTCATCTCGTCGTAGCTGAGACACGCCTCTAACACCAGGGGACGTCTCTCTTCAGCTGTACCCACTAATTCCCATCCATCTTCACTGAAACATTTCTAAAATTTACCTTTATTTCTATCACCGCACAGGCATGATAATTATCCTGTCTGTTTATACAGACTGTTTTGTACGACATTTCTGAATATTGTTTGGAGACGTTTACTATTTACATAGGCAATATTTTGTTATTGTACTTTTATTGGTTACATAGTATCATTACTTATCGTGTCCTAACAATGGACGATCTTTTACAATTCACGTCGTACATCATCTTAGTAACAAAGATAGCAGGCAGACGATACAAGGGAAGACCTAGACGCAACCGTACCGATCAGCTGAAGAAAAAATAAGTGTCATGTCTTAGAAAGGAAGAGCCTGACTCAAAAGAGAAATATAGAGATAGCAGGCAAAAATCCTTCAATTTCAAGTAAGATAGACATGATGTCAGCAAATTTTTTTTTTTAGTTTGTTTTTGTAAGTTAAGTACCGATAACGTGCTATTATCGTAAAGCCAGCCTTAGTGGTAATGTTAAAATAAAAAAGTGTATGAGTTAAATAATATTTATACATACCCTCTTGCCCCACTCAACAGTAAATATGAGTCTTGGGAGTTCATGAAGGTGACAGCTCTCTTTGTTAACATACGATCAACTAGTTGTGGCACTGACATATTTCTATACAACAATTTTTCTACACCTGAACCAAACTCTCTGCAAACAGAATTATTTAATTGTGCATATGACCTCAGTTGATTATCATACAAAAAGGTTAAATTCTTTGAAAATGTATGGCCCAGAAAAGAATTACTAGTACCATCTGGGACGGACCAATCGCTCAGATGATACCGCCGAGGCCGTATGCTGACAGCTGTTTGTATTGTTATGTTTCGTACGGTTTGTAAATAGCCGGTGGCCGAATGGAGCGAAGGACTGCAACACATTTGTATATCTGAATGTTTTATGGGTGTAGACGTCAATAGATAGTTCCGACTGCTCGTCCACCGCCTGTGTTTTAAAAAAATTACACTGCCAGTAGTTTTGAATTGGTATTGCCAAAATAGAATTGTTGTGTCTCTTTAAAGGATTTTATCGCGTTTCTTTAGATTTTCTTGTGGAAAGAGACAGAATCACCGTCCTGAACGAATATGACAAAGATCCTTGTGCTGTCCTGCTATACAATAATTGTAAAAATTTGTTAGAGTTATAAATAATAAATGAGAATATAATATATATAAATTAAATATGATAATAAATATATATATTATATATATATATATATATATACATCCCGTTGTTTTTTTTTACTTTTTTATTATTTTTATATCATATATTTAAATATATATTGTAATACGAATATGCTAAAAATCCTTGCTTTGGCATATTCGTTCATGACGGTGATTCTGTCTCATTCCACAAGAAAATCTAAAGAAACGCGATAAAATCCGTTAAAGAGACACAACAATTCTATCAATAAACAACAATGAATAACATTCGCGTAAATATACGAAAACAAAACAGAATTGTTATATTGTTTTCTTTTCGGACAGTGGAAATCTTCCCAATTAATCCTCATCAATTAATCAATCGTTGCTTGGTTGTAAGTCAGCCACGGTACAAGATGTCTCGGTCATGATCCTCTCCATGAGCCAAATGTTCACGTCAAAGCCGAGGCCATTTCTGCTATCGCGCGCAAGCTGCTCTTGACGTCAGAGTCGAGGGCGGGGGGACTTCTTGGTCCCTCTGGCCATGATAACAATAGTTAAAATAGCTGTTACAAATTCTCTCATATCGGGATGCATCTTTCCCATCCGCTGGAGAGAGAGAGAGAGAGAGAGAGGGGGGGGGTCAGTCTCTCTTTAGACCCCAAACCTAGTCTCGTCGCCAGACGAGCACTCATAACAATCAGATGAAGCTGTATTGGCCCTATTCGCTTCCACAGCAAAAGTTCAGGTCCGAAAAAAGGTACACGAGATTACACTTACCATGGACATTGTGATGATACTATGATACATACCTTTTGTAGTTTAAAAAATTTGCGATAAGAACCAGCACTCTTTCATGAAGCAATGGATAGGTAGAAACTATGTTTCTTGTTAGTTTCTGAGGGGAACATCTTACTTTCATTTTTTCCAATCTGTTATTTAATAAAGATATAATAATGGTTTGTGAATGTTGAAATGTTAGGCGCCTCATCATATTTACAATCCTCGCTAACATTATAAGTGAGGTTTTCTTTTATAACATTTATCCCATAGTCCTATAGTGGCTCAGGACTCTCAGTACAATTACGAGTTCAATATTGTACTGTATTGAAATACTATGTATTAATTTCAGTATCTAGTCGAAAGTGTCCTAAAGGTATGTCTAGATACTTTAGGATACTTTCGACCATATTACTATGTCTGTTACTATGAGATATACTGTCTGACTGTTTACTATGAGATATAGCTTGTTTACCTACAATGCCAAATACAAAAGAATTGATATATTTATTTACCTGACAGTTTCAATAGGAAATGGTATGGGAAAAGTTTTGCTTCTCTTAATTACATCCTCTATGTCAACTGCGAATCCAACTGGTTGCAGTTGTGTGCATTGAATTAGTGTGTCAATAGCCTCTTTGCATAAGCACACATAGGGCCAATCTGAGTTGTACCTAGAAATAAAAAAAAAACCATGTTTTCGCTTTTGAAAAATAATAGGTTTAAAAAATATTGATTTTTTGAATTTACATGTTCATATTTGACGTCTTATTATTTAACAAAGTGTATGCTAGATGTGTACTGTGGGGGCGGCGTAAGAATACCCTTGCCCTCAATCCAAGCCCAGGGTGACGTAAGAGTCGTCAAAGGGCACTAGTCTCTTAACAACAACGAGGCTTCAGCGAGCTGATCGTTCGGTCTCCCGTCTGTTTCATAGTGACAGTGAAATAGACGGGAGCACCGGACGGGGCTCGCGCCGAGTGATGGCGATACCATCAATCGGACCGGCGATAGGCAGCAGTGGCGCCGGTCCGAAATCTAATCTGCGATTGCCAATCCGCCTGCTCAGCGTGGCAATTATAAACATTAACTTCCAATGGACGACAGCAGTAGAATTC
>JAFELO010000121.1:1502173-1513757 GCA_017140195.1 Eumaeus atala
ATAACAAGCTAGGAGAGGACATTTAAGAGTCATATGGATTATATTTATATTTACTACAAATTAGAACACTAAAGAAACTTGTTTCGTCTAACATTAGAGATAAGGACGCGAATGATACAGACTTATTTAAACATTGTAAAGCCATACATTGTAAAGTTATATACAGTCTTCTAAAAGAACACTCTTTAATAAAAACTTGCTAAATTTAAATTTGCTTGTTGGATTGCGGTAGTAGTTAATTGTCAAAATTAGTCATTTATTTCAATAATAGAACCATGTTTGTTCTATAAGTTTTAATTTTTGTTCAGGTCATCTAATAATTCGTCAATCTTTAGAACATTTACTAGAAGATAATTTGAAATCTTCTTCGTTTTTGTTGTCACCACATACTTAGCGTCGTATGTTCGGTTAACATCTCTTTCTAAATTAAGTTGTCAATGTTGCAAGGCCTGCCAATTTTGAAAGAGGTAGTGTCATGTGTCTCCTCCGTAAGGTAACGGCTATGCTGTCGCTTTTCGTTCGGTTTATTAAGAGGAGGTGGTTCACTGGAGGAGTACTCCCCTGGCCCATTGGAGGAATGAAGGGTAACGCGTCTATATGACAATAGTGTGGGTGTCTATGTGCGTCAATAGTCGTGAAAAGACTCTGTTTACTCAATGTTAATAAAAAAAAAATAATAAACTGCAGCCTTTGAAATGTATGATAGGCTATAAATTAAACTTATATGTTCACAAATAATACCACAAATCTCGTCAGAAAACATATTTACTTGTAAAATAATTTATTACAAAATATTTAAATAACAGTACCCCTATCTACCAAGAAAAAGATTCATATTATATTTTAAAATACTATATACCAAATATTCTCACAATTATCTCAACAATAACCTTAGTTACAATCTACAACCCAAATGCAATTATTTAAAATTAATTTATTTGTGACAGTTAGAGGCAGATGTTACTATAATAGCTACTTAATCATTTTGCATTTGCGTAGTATGTTTCACATTTATTCTTGTTTTCATATGCCTCCAAAATATCCAAGTCCAAATGTTGATTGATAATGGAAGTACATCTTAGATCCTGGGTTGCACACGATAGTGGCGATTGAAGTTGATATGACACAACATTTTGATGGGAATAGCTCTGGAGAGATGAGTCTGCTTGTTTTAAAGTATATTGTGGGCGTATAGATATGATTTGAGAATGTAGTTTTTTGGGCTCCGGGGGATGTTGTAACGACAACCTTAACCTAGAATATACCATTTCGATACACAATTTTGCATATTGGAAAGTATACGGTAGTTTGTCGACTACGTGTTTAATACAAATATTTATCTGATCGCGCCAAGATACATTCTTATTTTCCAGTATTTTATCCAATGTATCTGGGTCCTCATTGGCCATCAAGGAATACATATGCTTAAGGACCGCATGCTGCAGCTGGTTGCTTGTCTTGTATTCGCTCAGACTTTTTTGAAAGTGTGTCCAAACTTCTGTAGGTGATCCTCCTAGACAGAATGCTGTCCCTCGCAAACCTGTTGATATGAATCATGAATGTTAATAAGAAATTTGCTTGTTAAAACTATGTTTATATTATACGTGGAGGACGCATAAAATGAGGCTATTTATTGACTAGTATGGATATGCTTTTCATTGACAAACACTTTAAGTTTTTGAAGTGATATGGGAGATTATTATCAGAAGCATAAAAATCATATACACAATGTATTATGTAGCAATATGGAGATGGGTTGCATAACAATAGAGATTATGAGACATATCAATATGATGTAGAAAGGAAGTCAGCCTAAAACTCAACCTTCTAAGTCGAAAAAGACGCAATGCGAGATTAGAAATACTAAGTTGGTACCGATTTCTCATCTTCCTTCCCTATTCACTAATACCCTGGCCGTCTTACAACTGCCTATGGCTGCTCATTCGCTATCTACATCATCTTTATGGTCATAATATTGTCCCAAGCGGAGGAAAGAACAGACTGCTAAGAACCGCGATAAAATCCGTAAAAGTGGATTGTCGTCGTTGTCGTTGCCACCATTACGAAAAAATCACATAATGGTGCTTTTACTTAATCGTCATATACACTCTCTGTATTTATGACGATTAGGTTTCAAAAATGTCATGTCATACTTTTCTTTATAACGTTTCATTACTGTTGTATTCATAAAAAATATTTATATGTATGGTTTTTATAATTATATGTTTCTGGAACCTTACTTAAAATTAACTTTCCACTCTTCTGAAACTAAGAAACAAGAAAAAAGATTACAAGGACTTCTAACCAGTAAAAATCGATTATTTTATATTTTTTTTCTTTTAAGCAAACGTCTTATAATACTTATTTTCATACCTAAGTTTTCTAAAATAGCGGCCATTTCTAGAGCCACTAAAATGCCGCTTTCATATCCGAGCAAATAAAATGTATCTTTCACTTGGATCTTCTTTAATAAGATTTGTACATATCTGTTTGCCAACTCTGAAATCGACTCATCAGGGTGGTCCAAGCCTGGCTGTAGTACTATCGCTTGCAGTTTCAGCCTTTTACACAGGGCACTAAAGCGGGTATGAAGACCTTCCACACCCGGAACAATACACAAGTGCGCTTGGGTTGTGTCGATTACATCGTAACGCTGTAAGCAAATATTTATTATATTTTATTAAAAAAAATCAATAAACATGGAACAAATTCTAGACGACAAGGACGGGGAGGAAAATTGTAGAAAGAATGAGACCATAGAATTCAACAATAGCTTCAAACGAAAAGTCAATAGTTGTAGTCTCAGCATCTCTTAGATATTGAATTTTTTTTGTTTGCTGGCAAGTAACCGTTCATAGGCAAGTCCGAATAGCTCTTGGGCGGTTTTCATCTTGTTACATTTACATACTTTATTTATTTACATTTGATGATGATAGGATAAGATTTAATACTAAAAGACCTAAGATAATAATTAATATATAATTAAATTTAAATTTTCATTATGAATAGGTGATTTTTTTTAAATTATTTCTGCATCAAGTATATTTTTGCCACATAATACAAAAATGAAAAGTGAATAGAAAGCGAGAGCTGTCATGCATGTCCTAAAACGAGATGAGTATAAAGAAAAGAAAAAAGAACAATAACGAAATGAACTTACAAAAGTAGAATTATACAAGGTTGGCAAAAATATCGCCTCTGCAGTACTGAGTATTTCGTCAGTATGTACATTTGCAATGTAGTTGTGTATTCCAAGCTCTTCAACAAAATTATACCCAATGCAATCTTTCTCTAGTTCTGATATTCTGAAACAAAAAGAAATTGATTAAGTATAGTGATTTGATTTAGCCCCCTTCGGTGGTTCAATATTGGTTGATACAGCTACCAAAGTAACAGAATCCAAAAGCAAGTTTTAAAAATATATACCCTTGTAAGCATAAAAAGACGAGACAAGGTTTGGGATCCAAAGGAAAATCGACCTCCTCTCACCCGCAGATAAGAGATCTTGCGTACAACTATTATTGTCATGGCCTGAGAGACCGAGGGGTCCCTCCTCCTGATCCTGATATCGGGGGCTAAAATGGTTTCGCCGATGCCCCCCTTCACCCAGTAAAAACTGAAAATCGCGTGTGGTAATCTCAGAATTCGTCACCGGTGTGGAGGGTTTACACTCGTATAACATCTGAGTAGATTGCATCTCTATTTTTACCACTCAAGCTACAGGGATGATATGTTCTCCCCTACAATATAAACTGCCAAACTACAGCTTTTTGCGTCCAGTAATATCTGTTGTACGTTGTCTACAAGTGAGTCACTTAGTGATGGAAGAATTTTGCATAATTCATGTAGCGGTCCTTTCCGGCTTCGCACGAATATTTCACGAAATATGTCAATTTTTTTTATAGGATAAGGGGCAGGTGGTAGGTAACTACCGCCGATGACCCAAGGTTATTCAGGCGCGTTGCCGTCCTTTAAGATGGGAGTAAGATCTTTTCTTGAAGAACCCTATATCCTATCGGTTCAGAACTACCGACGGTGGCAGCTGGCATTGAAGTTGTGGAATTATTTTTATAATATATTCTTTTAATTTTCATCAAATTCATTGATTACAAAAATATAAAAATTCATGGTAATGACAACAAGTTAAATCTATGACAGAACAACGTCTGTCAGGACATCTAGTTGTAAATAATTTCTACAGCCAAATATGGATTAACTTTGATATTTCTTTAGTAACTTTGTTCACATTATCGAAGTTTCATAACAATCTCATAGTGGTTTAACAAACGTTTAAGGAAATGTTTTATAGCCATTGCTCATCACACATAATGTTGGATTCTGATGGTAAAAGTATTTTTCAAATCAGACCAGGTTTCGGAGCCTATTTAATGCAAACAAACAAACAAACAATCAAATGTTTCCTAAAATGTTATAGATAATACTAACAATTGGTTATTATTTTAATGGCAGAGTTTATACACTGCTTTCTAACAGTACAAGACACTTACTTTTCCGCTGAAAGTCGTTGAATTTCTTCATCATTCAAATAGATTTCATAAACATCGCGTAAATATGCCTGGATGGTTAAAATCCGGGAGTGTTCTACATTTAAGTTCTCTAGTGTTAAATCAAGAGGTGCATTTCCCAATATGAAATTTCCTTTTACATCTGAAATTTATTTTAATTATTTTTTTATTATAATTTTTTTTTCTATGAAATTCGATACATCTTAACAAACTAGTTTTAGATGTGCTCGAAATGATCATGTAACCAAGCCGGTCACAGTGCACGCAGATGAGCAAACCACACTTCTGGCACTACCGTTTAACGTTAACGTGACTTATTATAGTATATGGGGGCAAACTAGCAATCGGAGCTTTTTGATGACTAACGACACCCATAGAGATCCCCATGATTGTCATGCAGATGCGTTGCACTCCTTCCTCCAGCCCTCCTGTGGGGATATTGGTTTTCAAGTGAATTTATCTAAAATACCTGCTATTTGCAACAACTGTTGCCACAATGACTTTCTTTGTGTGGGACATATTTGTGCTAAAATATTCGACTTCTCAGAGGAGACTGCACTTTCCAGGACATCAATTGCACTGTTAATCGTTATCGCATTATCACTATCGATCTGTTCATGGTCCACCTAACAAAGCGAAAAATACATTAATTATTTCATATTTTGGCTGCACAATTAGCTTAGTTTTTTATAACACATTAAATGCTTACGGAAATGTTAATCTTTTAAACTGCGACAACGTTTTTACTGAGAATAATTAATATAGCTACTTGCATTGTACTAAAATGTACATTTACTATTACTTTAAAAATATACCTTAGAACTATATTATTTAATTTTGTTTAGTTTTGTTTAGTTTAGTACCCATTTTTGTTTTAGTTATCACAAGGAGCTCTACGCGCAAGTTGTTGGCTTATATTTTTTAATCTCTTTAAATACAAATGAGGTAGGAGGTGAAAAGCGATTTGCTTTTACAAGAAACTTAGACAAGTAACTCACCAAAATAATAACTTAATTTTATACGGGACATTCATCATAATCATCATCATCGGCCGTACGACCTCCACTGCCGGATATGGTCCTTCCCATGGAGCGCCATTAGGCACGGCCACGGCTCACGAGCCACCGGGTTGGAGGCCGTCCAACACTACGTCTCGCAGTGCATTAGTACGAGACATGAGAAAAACAATATTTCTTACCAATATGACATCCGGCAATTTAATATTACTCATCTTTTGCTGGCTCTCATTTACACTAAGTGATAAAGTTTGATCGTTCGTAATGTTACCTGTATTTACGAGCGCAAAATATCTGCAATCACGTTAACAAACGTTATATGAATTTAAGAAATATGTACAGCTTTATTGTGTAGACTTGACACACTTTTAATTTATGTTATTCGCTAACTTATGGGTAATTAATAAGTTCATAAAATTATAATTTAAGTAACAATGACCTTCTAATGTTAAAGTGTAAGAGTGTAATCACATGTTGTACTTTCTTTTTAACGAAATAATTGTGCAAACGAGCAATCGGAGCCTTTTTACGTCTACCGACGCCTAGGAACATCCACATAATTACTATGCCGATGCGTTGGCCTCGTACACCAGCCCCTCAATGGGCTACTCACAAACCGCACGAAACGCGACACTGATGATGTTTCTTTATGGCGGTATTACGTACATGGTAGTCGAATTGGGCCAGCACGAACGGGAAGGTGCCTCGTGTGATAGCACCTGTCCCTTCGGTATGTTAGGATAAGGGACTAGAGAGCAGAACACGTGTGTCGATTTAATGAGCTGGAAGCCATCGCATCCAGTTCGCTACTGTTCTCCTTACTGCTCACATATTAACTTACTTTAAAGACACATTGGCTTTCTGGATACAATTTGTGATCTTTTCCGCCGTTTCATTGACATTTGACTTTTCATTTGTAAGAAGAACAAAAACACTTTCGAGAGGGCTGTCCCTCTGGCATTGTTGAATTACGTTCAATAATTTACGTTCATTCCAAATATCATCATCTATGAGCTGAACAACAACTCCATCCGATTTCCATAACCTGAAAACATAGAATTATTATGAAAGGAATTCTGGAGTAATATAAGTCAATTGAGAAATAAATATCAATTGTCGCGGCATGATGACATGACATAATCAATAAGGTAATTTTAGAAGAAGAAATAGATGAATAATAAGATAGAACGTCGTAAAGACAGATCTATAAAAAGTTATAAATCGTCTGCACCGGTCAAGAATAAGAGCAACAATTATTGATAATAAAAATAGAGGTAAAATAGCTCCGAACGTGCGTTCATACGTGAAATTTATAAACAAAGCTAAGCAGTGATTTCGCGAATGGGAACAACGCCCTAAAACGTCGTGAAATCGAGTAACGTTACATGGATTTTACATTGTATTAACAAATTGCTTAGGCTCATTAATCATAATACCACAGGATACCGAAGATAATCTATAAAAATATTGTTAATATAAAAAATAATAAATTATATTGTGATCTCTTTAGAAGAATTAATTACATGTTAAAAGAATACACTGGTTTATCGGTGTCGAATGTTATGAAATAAACTTGGTTGTGAGCTTCTACCGCGGCTCCCTCTAACAAATAATAAATACCTAAATATTGACACGCTAAGCACTTACCTTGACTGGACATCTACGCACTTAGATGGGTTGATCAAAAGCACAACAATTTTTTTAGCGCCCTGCTTCACAAGCCTTTCTGCCAGTTTCAGTGTTAGTATCTCATTATCTGAGACAATCACATGCCATGATGTACTTGAACATATCATTCTAGAACATAAACAATCAAGTATATTTATAATTTTTATGTCGAAGTAATTAATAATTCCCTTTCAGTACTCAGCACAGACTTAGGCAAGGTTTCAACCATGAGTTAAGTTGAGGAGTTAACCTCGTCATGGTTCAAACGACAAGGTTTGGCGGTGGGACTTAGTAGCCTGGGGAGAATCTAGACAAGGTCAAGGTCTAGGTCGAACAAATTTCAACCGAGGGGGCAGCTCTTTGTACCCCTCCTATAAAAGGACGGGACTAAGGAGGAAGAGACGCATTGTCCCAAAGTAGGTAGGATTGGCCGGTGGCGCCGAGCAACACTTCTGTGGAGGTGTGAGGTTTCTCAGGGGACTGACTAGCCGTCGAGGTGCCCAGACATTTTGCGGTTCCGTGGCACTATATCAAAGACGGCACTGATGGCACCAGCGGTGATTTTTGTGTGTATTCAGTAAAAAAGGCCGTGTTGCTGCGTCAGAAAAAAAAGATATGCTAACGTGATGTGATAAGTCCACAGATTATTATTCTTATATTACCTAGGCTTAATGTTCAATGCGAGATGTTGTAGGTCGAGCAGCAAGCGGCCACGATTGATACAAGCAGCCTGCTGGTGCAGGGCTAGTGCGGCATCTCTTGGCGAGTACGTCACCCGCGTGAGTGGTCTGACGTATCCACACTTTATACCGTCGATCATAAATTTATGTAGTACCTGCAATTACAACGAGACATCTAAGAAGGGAAATAATATTTTGACGTGATAACATCTTGTAAGTCGATAACGCTAGTTGCATGCGTTAAAAAGCATGACGGCATATTAACGTTCTAAGTCATAGTAATGTTCTGAATGTGCGCAGTCTGCAAGCGAGAGAGCGTTGTAATTTATTCATTATATAAATAAACAATATAATCAAAGATATAATATAAATGTAGAATGAAGAAACCCCTTCTGCACATACACTCTTACAGTAATCGCATCGCCAGGTAAAGCTGCACAGTAATAATCAATCATCATTTTCGATCAACTCCCGATTTACACCAGGTTGGCCAAGCTCTTCTATATTTCAGATAAGAACCTACAAGAGCACTTAAAAAGTACGTAGTCAAAAGTGGACCACTACATTTTACTACGTATTTTGCGCACGCTTGACTTAGTGAGTAAGCTGGTGAATACCTGACCAGAGCGTTTCGAAAACGAGGCCAACTACCAATGAGACAAAAAGTTTCTCAACTTCTTGTCTCTTGGAAGATATATGTTAGTAGAACAAGGGTTAGAAAGGGGGAGAGAGAGAGAGAGAGAGAGAGAGAGAGAGAGAGAGAGAGAGAAGTGCGCACATTTTCAATCTCTAGAATTAAGACCACATTATCATACAATACACAAATGAGAACACATTGTCGATGAAGAGGAATAAGTGATGTTTAAGTGCCCCGGCAGACTCGCCCGACCGTCTCAATGTAACTACTAACCACTAGGCTTATACACATTCTTAATGATTAAAAACTCGACGATTGTTGGCCGATACAAAGCTTGTGGGCGAGGAAAAACGTGGGGAGGTTCTAGAGATCCTCGAACGATTTCGCTCCTCACATTGTTACAATCAATTTATCACATATTAATTTGACCAGTGGTACCCTTACTTTACCTATAATATGATACTAATTTCGTCCTAGCCAAATCTCGGCCACGGTGACCATCTCTATAGAGACGAGCCAAATGCGCTGTACATATTATGGTTGAACAAGTGTGTGCGCAGGCACGAGTGTACTCTCTGTTCCCTCATCATCGTATTCCGGCAGGACGGCACTCCGACACGATCGGAAAGATAGGCGCAGTACCGTAGTAACTTGCTCTCCAGAACACGAGTCAGAATATATGCCAAGTACAACAGGTTTCGTAAAGAATTCTTTTTATTAACTATTCGCTAAATTTATAACTCACTCTGGCACTATTCTCACATTGGAAGACGGATGAAAAATCAATAGGAAGGTAAGACCTTTGCTTTGTTAAATAGTTCATTCCTAATTTATATTCATCTAAACTTTGGGTAAACGTCGTATCAATCATTGTCCCATTGAATCCGCAACAATTTAGATATAACTGGAACAAAAGGGAAATATTAGTTATCATTAATTTCGAAAAGAAAAAAATAGTAATATTTATAAGTGGTAGGTTCAACCTGTGAAAAATAATTATCAATTATGTGGATGTCTATGGACGTCGGTCGTCATTAAAAGGCGACACATACAGACAGTGGGGTACGAACAGATGTTTTACTTTTGTGGTTCTACATAATGAATATTTTTTTAGCAATGCGCCGGAGTAGCTTTTTACTTCACTCTATATCAAAGAAGGGATTGCAAGTTTAGACCAATTAACAGAACAAAATATTACGTACTAACTAAGATTATGTGGATAGAAGAAAATAAATGTGTAAGTTGCAAGTGCATATATTTTTTCGATGTATAAACTTGCTTAAAGCAACTTCGCAGAATTCTCCACCATCGCTTGGTGATTTACTTTTAGTTTCGAATATATCCAACAAATGGATAGAAAATTGCAAGTATACGGCTTACTTACATTCTTTAGATCTCCTTTAACACATGATATTACAATATCACAACCCTTTTCTTCCGTGTTAGACAAAATCATATCTACAAAACTATTGTCTCGAGAACTTCCAATATGATCATCTGAAGGAAAATATAATGACAGATTTTAAAATGGATCTGCATCACGTCACCCACGCCATAACTGGTGACAGTGCCTTATGCATTAGTCGCTTCAGTTCAGACTGGTGTTATTATATAGTAGACCAGGCCTATAAGATAAATCATGAGGTCTACCTTATGAACGCTAGGTCCTTGAATAGATACCTCAGTTGTGCAGGCAAGCCTGTCTGGTATACCCTAGCGTATATGAACTTCCATTATCGAATTGTGATTCCGGACAGGATTACCAAATTAAGTAAGAAGTACATGCACAGAATATATCTTTACGTGAGAATAGACTTGCGCGTTTTGAATCTGCGTAAAAGACAAGAGAAGAATCGAAAACCAGTTCCCTTTAGGGATACAGTACGGTGTCTATTGTGCGTGTGTGATACAAGTATATGTGCTCCTGTCGGCTGCGCAGATAGTCTCTTGGTTTCTAGCATATATTATAACATATATTTTAAGTTTGAACAATTAACACACGTACGTCAAATTTCAACAAAATTATTTCAGTCGTTTAAAAGTATCAATTTATTTAATAAAACTAATATTTTTTATTATTTCTTATATTTATTTTTCTCCGTGATGAACTATGGGGCCGAAACGTGGCCATTTAATTTAGGACTGGTTCGCATGTTTGTGGTAGCTCAACGGGCTATTTAACGTGCCATGTTGGGTGTATCTCTGTCCAATTGCATTCGTAACGATAAGGCATAGCACTAAAGTATCCCACCGTTCACCAGGTGGGAAGATGATCTCCGTGCAGTGGCCGGTCCGGGATGGATGCGTGTAGCAGAAGATCGGTCTTGGCGTTCACTGAAAGAGGCCTGTGTCCAGCAGTGGACTGATAAGTGCTGATAATGATGATGACGATATTTATATTTTAATAATAGAATAGCGCGTCCTGGGTGGTACCTCTCGCTCACATGATACCGACGCAAAGTAACAGTTTTGTAGTGTTTGTGAGTGGGTTGAGGACCATTGGCCCCTCCAATCCAAAGGAAAGGAGGATTATAGTACTAGTATTTGTATAACAGTTGTACAGATATTTATGGGCTGCGGTAGTTAATCTGCTCTACGGCTCGTTTGTCCACTAATAATATAGTATATTAGGAAATTAGTGCATCATAGTGTTTGGCTTTTAGATGTACATTGTATAAATAGATGTAGAGGCTATAGTAAGGGTTTACCGAGCTTGGCCATTTGCTTCTAGGACTAAGCGTTTAAAAGACTAAACGCTTAGTCACTAGTTTCATCGATGTCCAAGCTTCTTTGAAACGTAGGCTATTCGGGTTTCGTCTCAAAGGATCATGCTTAAAGTCATGATAGGTTCATGATAAAATGTTGTGTAATAAAAAAAAACTTACCCTGTAATTTGGGAAATAGTTTCATTAACAAATGTTTCTTGGCTTTACTGCTTACTGTGGTAAATATTTCACAGTCATATGCTAAAGCTATATTGATTACGGCTTGACCCAAGGCCCCGGCACCGCCATGAATAAAAATACAAGATTTTTTTTTCAACTGTACTTTGACAAA
>JAFELO010000121.1:1513813-1560063 GCA_017140195.1 Eumaeus atala
ATTAATTATAATAACTTTTTATTAAGTAATAACATAATATTCTTAAAGTGTAGATCTGCTTCGAAATTTGATACTGAAATCACTTCGTGAACGCATCACCCTTCACACACCGAGTTACTCATCTGGATGAATCTATAATTCAGTCTCCAATATTCTTATTTTAATAAGAAAATTGATATTTCAATGACTAATATTAAATACGAGGAGAATCCTGCAGTTTACCGCGTAACTCGGTTCTGTGAGTCGCAGCAAAAAAAGAAACAAAATCTTTTGCTTTATTATATTAATAGTATAAAATAAATAAGTAAGCATTTTATGTAATTGATAAAGATAATTGTATTCAAATAATACAAATATTAACTTACAAGTATATAAAATGCTAATGAATAAGCAAGTGGCACAGTTGCGGCGTCTTCCAGGGTCCAATGTGATGGTACCGGCCAGAGGAATGGAGAATTGGCTATCAATCTCGATGATATTCCATCATTTTGCACAATTCCCATTACTTTAGCGCCACTATGAAATAAACATAACCATCGTGTTAAGTAGGTATCTACTTTTATATATTATATCATTATAATGAATCAAGTCATGTGTTCACTATCAAAAACTAAATACACACGAATTACTCCGCTGCTTCAAGCATATTTGTAGTGTCGTAATTGAAAAAACTGTACTTATAAGTAATTATTCATTTTACGGTCTGTCTGTTTTTTCTGATTACAAGATTCTTTTGCGCCAAGTGAAACTCTACTTAACGTAGTTTAGAAACGCGTGAAAGTATCAACCTGAAATTCACTCTTGTACCAAAGATACCAAACTTGCGAGTCAACAGTTACATGTTTTGAGTACGTTTTATTTTGATGTACGCCCGTACAAATGTACGGATGTACATCAAAATAATATCATTAAGTTGCCGTCTCTTAGTTGCATTGTTTAAGAGGTTTGTTTTTTTTCTGTTCTCTAAGACATCTCAGTCCTCATTATATGGAGTGAATTTCGTCTTGATACCTCTACGCGGTGTTTGCACCGAACCGTTTTGTATTTCTTAGTACCTTATTATTTTTTGTCATACACAATAACGTCTAAGCATCCTATAGCAACATTTATGCTATATCTATGCTGCTATGCTTTAGCGTTGCATTCGTTTTGTGAGTTTTCGGTCGCACTGAAGGGGCGCAACACGTCTGCATAACAATCATGCAGTCAATAATCATCTAATGAACCCGACTTCCTACTTTATATATAATAACAGTACCTCTTTGCAAATCCACTAAAATCTAGGATTATTTTGTTTCCATCATTATCATCAACAGATTTCGTTCCCAACAGCTTATTAACTTCAATCATATTGACGCCAGCGTAGCAAACCTTAAATTTACAAATTTTACTTAACACATGAAATTATCTAGACAATATAACGCACGTGTCTATAATATCAATTCTAAAATATTACTTTTACATCTACGCCAAAGCCTTTATTTGTTGCTGCCTTAACCCAGTAGAGGGACTGAAGGTCTCCATTGTGTAGAATTTTCAGCGTTCCCCCTAATTCTGGGTTAATTTCATCCTCCAACGGAATATATTCTTTTTCGGGTAATACCTAAAAGTAGAAACAATGTAAAATCTGTTAATTTGCATGCGCTTGTGTATAAGAATATATTTTTTATGAGAGTGAAAAGTAGGGTCATCTTTTACAGAGCAATGTGCGGTAAAAATCATTTCACAGAAATAAATTTTATGTTAGGATACTTTGTATCAATTCGACTATACTATCTGAAAGTGTAATGTGTGTGTGTGTGTGTGTGCGTCTCTCTCTCTCTCTCTCTCTCTCTCTCTCTCTCTCTGTGTGTGTGTGTGTGTGTGTGTGTGTGGCGGTGTGTATCAATTATTATGAGCAATCTGTGTCATTATTGACTACTACAACATTAATTTCCTTCTTGCTACATTTTAGTACGAGGTAGTGCTATGCCGTATTGCAGCCGAATTGGACCAGCAGGAGCGGACACACCGCTGTAACGTAACAGCTGTGTTGTGGCGTTTCGTGCTGTTCGTGAGTAGTCGGTGGTGTCGGTGTGGAGGAGGGAAGGTGGGCAACGCATATGCATAACAATAATGCACATCGACATTATGGTTATGGGCATTGGTAGTTGTTAAAAGGCTGTGATTATTCGTTTGCCCCCTATACTATAAAACATTGGCTACAATTTGTAAGAAATTGTTCTACTATATTTAACACTACTATTTTCTGTAAACAACAATAAAATAACTGGTAATGTCTGAAAAGGTAGTGACAAGGACATTTAAAATTATTCTTACACTTGTTGCTTTATTGCTATTTGAAGGTGTTAACTTGAATGTTTTCAGTTGAATTCGTTGATCCGGTAGTCCAGGGAGATCAGTGAATTTTAAACTTTCCATTACTACGCCCCCAGCTCTGGAATGTAAACAATGTTTAGTGTAAAGTATATCATATTATCCATATCTATTATTGTGTATACGTCTCACACCGGGTGAAACGGAGCAGCTTTTTTGCGCTCCACGCGTAGAAAAAGTCCATGTCTCTTGACTGAAGGTTAAGAAAGAAAAACCACATGGGATCACCCATGTGGTTCTTCTTTTGGGGTACGGAACTCTAAAACCAATAATAGCTCTGACTGTCTATCTGTGACGTCATCATGACCAAGCGCTAAACCAATTGTGATGAAATTTCATATAAGGATACCCGAGGGTCTTGGCTTTCATATAGAGTTACATACTTTTATCTTATCCTTATTATTACTTTTATAGATAAACGAATATAAAACGTGTCCGTCTAAGTCGAGAAAGCAAATGTGGCGAAAAAGAACTCTCTGCCTCTCTTTATCACACATTTCTCACCGCGCATATTAATGCTTTCGCATCTTCCTTCTCTATTAACCAATATGGACACTCACCGTCATAGGCCTGCCTATGGTTCACCTTCTTGATGTATATTATCTCTATTGTTTTACCCGCCAGCTTATTTTCAATAAAAGATAATACTTACATAGTGAGATTATCCGCAATTACGTGAGCATTTATCAATGTGACCTCATCCATAGTGTATATTTCACTGTAGTTTTGCTTGTAAAGATCAATGGCCAATTTTCTTATGAAGTTTGGCTTGGACACGGCACCATGTGTTCTGCGCAATGTGTTCAGTTGTATGATCCCATCTATGAATGTAACCCAATTATCTTTCCATTCAATCTGAGCTTCGGTCAAAGATTCATTCACATTATATATACTACGGAAATCGCCCCTGAAAAATTATAAAAATACTATTAATGTTTTTAAATTTAATTATTATTGTTATTACTTATTGTTAATAAAAAATTTATGCGACCAAAACTGTTTTTGGTGAACATTATCATCATGTGAAAACTGAAATTGAGAAAAAGTGTAACATAGTGGGTTGTATGACCGAGGCGAAACGGTAACAAAACTGAATGTAATGTTGCAATATAACTACTTTAACGGATTTTATCGAGTTTTATCAGAGTATCTTAAAATCCCAATGTTTCAGAAGCCTTGCAGCTGCTAAGGCCACGGGTGGTCAGAGATGACAGATGTCCTGATGTCCTACCATGATCACATTTTAAATTATAAAAGTAAAATAACATTATAACTTACAGATAGGTATATTCTTTGGCATGAAGTAATTGATAAATTTCTTGACGACTGACATTCTTCAGTGAGCTTTCCCTTTGCTGATTTTCTATTCCACTAACATCGTTCAGAAATATAAACCCACTCGCTATTAATGAGCTTCCATTTAGGACCTAAGGTAATAAATTTATAATAAGTAATGGTTAATGTAAAACGACTGGTAGACGCAGAAGTTTATCAAGCTTTCTTCGAGGCTGCCTGACCTTGAACTGTTCACTATTGTGTCTCAAGCGAGAGTTGCAACTATGTAGAAATAAAACGCTAAAACGATCTCTCTCTCTCTCTCTCTCTCTCTCTCTCTCTCTCTTTCTCTCCCTCTCACATCTACTTCAGGGAGAATTATTTAAGCACCAGCCTTTGGTAAGTCGGAAGTGAGTGCCGGCATATCTCTACACTGGGCAGTTAATTTTTTTTTTGACTTAAATTGTATACAGGTTTTAGTAATTTTTAAATCATCGTAATCATCATCATCATCAGTCCTCATCGGTCCACTGCTGGACGTAGGCCTCTCTCAATGAACGCCAAGGCGACCGATCTTCTGCCACTCGCATTCATCCAATTTTTGAACACTAAGTAGTATTGATGTCTTAAGTTTACGCGAATGTTACACATGTTTATTGTAAATAAAACTTCTTTTACGGATTCTGTCGTGGTTCATTTAATTATTTTACTAGCCCGACGTTTCAAAAGCTTTACAGCAACCATGGGGTCATGTAAACTTAAGACATCAATACGGTTAGAATATTTTTGTAACACAAAAGAAAATTATACATATTCTTTTTGGTTGAATAGTTGAAAGAAAAAAAAGTGAAAGGACCATTTTCAACTTCTCCCACTTGTGACTGACAACACGTTATTTTCACAAATAATATACTTATTTAGTAATAAAACGTACACACCGTTGTAAATCAAAAACAAAATTTCAGTAAAAATCATTGAAACAGTTCATACCTCAAATTGTCCTGTTGCTTTTTGTACTGAAACTCGGACGTTCAACAGTCGTTGCTCGTGTAAAATGGGCTGCGAGTGTAAAAACACATCTCGAAACTCAACTCCTCGACTCTTTGGTTTAGAATGTAAGGACTCAAGAAAAGTGTCCCAAACAGATACTAGGACTGCAGAAAATGGATATAGATTTTTTCCTAAAACAAAACTATAATTATAATCCAGTCTATAAGTTGCAAAAGGTTAAAATATAAAAATAGCAGTCGGTATTACTTCAAAATGTGACATTAAAAACGTTAACCATTAGGAAATTCAAAAACAACAAAGGAAAATTTAAGAGTTACTTCTTACTTCTGGAATGTCTATATTCTATTATTTACAAAATTTAATTTCGCAACAACGACACATCCCTTCCCTAAATTGGAGTATGTAATTGTAATTGTAGTAATGTATGGAGAGAGAGAACCGAGTGTCAAACGTCTCAATCACTACAGATTTGCCTTACTTCTCATACATTACTCTCTTAACGTCACCTTAGGACAGTACCCGATAAATTTTATCACGGTATGTCAGTCTTGCTCTTCTCCGGTACCTACGTGATGACTCGTAGACCTCTATTTTCAGCATGAAATTGGATGGAGTGTTTGGGAGATCATAATTGTGTGCTAATACTTCATTCACTCCGATCCATGTACAAACACTTTTTTGTCACATCAGGGGTACGCAAACCTTATTACCGCCAATATTGACAATTTATGTAAATATTTTGGGGCCAAGACGAAATGTTTAATAATGACAACGAGGTCCAACGAATCATGTCGACAAAATTCTCAAACGTTGTTTTTGCTGTGTCTGGAAAGCCATACGGTACACCCATTGCAGGGCCATCGCCCGAGCAATTCCCCCAAAGGGAAGCACCTGAGGCCACGGAGGAGCCTCTAGCCTGGAGGGAGGGACGCCCTCCCGCGATAGGCGTCCTTGAAAAAATGCGTGGACAAATGTCGCCGACCTAATTAATGCCCAGTGCATCAATTATATAACAGCGGGTGCCGTAAGAAACGGCGTCCGTGTCAACACCGCCGATTGACCGCCCTTCTGCGTGATAGGAATATCGTGCATCATATCACGCCCTGGCGGGTGAACGCCACTTGAGGTTCGTCATAAAGGGGATCCCGTAAGAGGTCTCCAAAGACAGAGTGATGGCTGACCTAGTCAGTCAAAACATCCCGGAACTGGAGGTACACCGGATGTACCGTCACTCAAAAAATGGTGACGAGAAGGCGAATGTACCATACAATATGGTACTTGTCATTCTTCCCTTGGTTCCAGAGACCAAGGCGATACATAACCTCAAGGCGATATGCGGACTAACTACATGCCGCAAAGAGCCAGCGAGCCAGAGAAAGGCAGCGGAGCAATGCCACCGGTGCCAGCTGCATGGGCATTCGGCACGAAATTGTTATCGACGCCCAAGGTGCGTCAAGTAGGCACTTGCTTGCCGTGGTCGCTCAGGCGAGTGATCACGGCACGGCGGACTGTCTAAGGGACAGTACCTCCAAAGAGCCCCCAGCATACGTGCTGTGCGGACAAGTTGGCCACACGGCCAACTACAGAGAATGTTCCAAGGCCCCCAAATTCTTTAAGCGGAGGGTACCTAAGCCCCAGTGTATTCCCAAGCCGCTGCCCAGGTGACAACAGGCCCCTCAGGCGAAAAAGCGCCCGATACAGAAGTAGGACGAATTGATCCCTGCCCCCATATCCACCACCAACACGTGGTTCCACCCGCAAAAGGCCACGTGCCCACCTCCGGCACCGAGGCCCCCTTCCCACACCTCAGCAGCCACAGAGGTCCCCGATGCCCCAGGCACAAAGGGGTCAAATGGACCCGGCTCCTATGCCCCTGATGTCCCCGACGCCCCAGACGCATCAGCATCAGTCCCAAATGCCCCCACAGGCTAGCAGGGGAGAGGACATCGCAGCCAGTAGTCTCTGCATATAAGTCAGGTTCAAAACTACTTCTAGTTAGCGACCTTAACGCTATTTTCGAAAATTTTAACGCAGATGACCCAATAATTTTAGCTGGGGACCTCAACGCCCACCACGTGACCTGGGTCAATAGATGTAACAACAGTCTCGGGACTGTCCTTAGAAAATATATCGATGATCGTCGTATATCACAACCCATTATTCCCCGAACAATAATGGGTAGATACGTGCACCTAGTATAATCGATATAGCACAGGTTATATTTCGTATAGGTATATATTTCACTCGTCATAAAGACGGCTGAAACGTACACGAGCTTAACTCGGACCACAGACCCGTTTTAATAGAAATAGGAGAAAACCGAAATAATAGAAGTAGTAAAATTAAGAAAAAGATCATCGACTATAAATTACTAAAAGACAACTTAGATAATGTCAAATCGAGTGAACTCGATAACATCCCAGACAGTATAGACTCTCCCCAAGCCGCTATCGCGGCTTCATCCTCATTAACCGCACTACTGGTTAGAAAAATAGGAGAATCCTCAAGAGAGATCTCCACCGTCCCAGAGGACCGTTTAGCTTTCTCTGACGATGTCAGGGACCTTATCCGTCGAAAAAATGCGGCTAAACGCCTGCACGATCGCTACGGAGGCGAAGTGTGCAGGAAAGCCCTCCGAAAACTCGAAAGAGAAGTAAAAAAGGCTGTACCTTCTTTAACAGGAGATGGGATCACTTCGTTAGCGAACAATCCCCGTCGCATACGGTCTACTGGCCTCTCGCCAGAGCTATGAAGTCCAAACCGGTGGAACAAATGCCACCACTAAACCGCGTAAACCGATTACCTGCACTAGAGGATGGTGAAAAGGCGGAGTGCCTGGCCGACACACTAGAGAGTCAGTGCACTCCTAGTTCCCTCCCCACAGACCCCTCCCACATAAAAGAGGTACACAACATAGTAACGGCCCGCCTGGCTGTGCCGCCGGACGATGATGATGAGATCATACGTCGAACGGACACAGAAGAAGTGAAGGATCTAATAAAGAACCTTCACTCGAAGAGGGCCCCCGGGCCCGACAAAATAACCAACTAAGGCACTGAAGCAGTTATCGCCCGTTATTATAAACCTCTTAGTGTGGCATCTTTAACGCCCTTCTGGCGCAATGCACTTTCCCAGACTCATGGAAAGAAGCCATAGCGATTGGCATACACAAACCGGGAAAACCCCGGACGGAGCCCACTAGCTACAGACTCATAAGTCTCATAAGCTCGTTAGGAAAAATCTATGAAAGGATAATCGTCGCACGCCTGAAAACCGTGATACGAGAGAAAAATCTCTTCATGGACGAGCAGTTCGCGTTTTGCGACAGCCACAGCTGTCCCCAACAAGTACACCGCCTCACGGAGTACGTACTCTCGGGACTAAAAAGACAGGGCCGGCCACGCGGAACGGGCGCTGTCTTCTTTGATGTAAGAAAGGCGTTTGACAAGATCTGGCATCAAAACCTCATCTTCAAACTTTACCAACTAGGATTGCCCGACAGGCTGGTGCTGATCGTAAACAGTTACCTAGCAAACAGGCAGTTCCGCTACAGAGTGGAGGGCACCCTGTCCTCCCCTCGTCCCCTCAGAGCTGGAGTTCCGTTCCTCAAGGATCGGTCCTCTCTCCCACCCTCTTCAATCTGTACACAAGTGACATACCGCGTCACCCCGGCGTACAGCTGGCGATGTTCGCGGACGACACCGCACTGTACACGTGGTACCTCCCCAAATTCGGAGCCAAGCTACTCCAAAAGGCTGTCACCGAACTCGGTGAATGGTTCTTAAAGTGGAGGATAGAGGTAAACGCAGAAAAGAGTAAGTCCATACTCTTCTCCCGTACCCCGCCCTACCACAAACGAGGAAACATGCCCGCCATCATGCTCTACGGTAACGTGATACCCAGAGCAGAGACGGTAAAGTACTTAGGCGTCACGCTCGATAGGTCGATGAGCTTTAAGAATCACATTGACAACGTTCTGAAAAAGGCACGGCATGTCCTTTTCAAATTATATCCACTCATTAACAAGAAGAGCAAAATGGCTAATAGACATAAGCTCACCTTGTACACTACATGCATACGACCGATCATGTCGTACTGCAGTGCAGCTTTCGCGCACATAGCCCCGACCCAAATAGAACGTTTGCAGAAAGTGCAGAATAGATTCTTGCGCATGGCCACTGGATGCCCGTGGTACATTCGTAACATCGACCTACATTGCGACTTTCAATTAACATCGATAAAAGGACACTTGAAAGAGCTGTCTCAAAAGTTCTTTGACCGTGCTCTTAATCACAAAAATAAACTAATCGTTCAAACGTCGGAATACGACCCGACGTTAATAACCGATTCCCGTTACCGTCGGCCGACGACGCGATAGCCATAGCAGTTGCTAAGTCCGCCCTTGCACACAAGCAAAAACACACCCAGACACGCATCCGCAGCAAAATGTCAATAGGGCAAACCCACGGATAGCAGGTTTTAGTCGGTAGTAGGTAGTAGTTATAGCTACACGACCTGACCCGACAAACTCTTCAGGCCCCCTTGGGTCGGTTGGACAGTGCATAAATGTATTCTCTTCCTGCTAGAACCAGTTCGATATACACCGCTCGTACCGGTCGAGCGTTGAAACCTTACATATAGTTACACAGCTATAAGACATATGACTCACCGAATGACAAACTCACACACCGCTTACGGAAACGAGCCCGGGTTCGAATCCGTAAGACGTGAGCTTAGATAAATGTAGAAATAAAATAATGCGATCTTAGAGAGCTCTAAAAATAAATATAAATCATCATCACGGCTTTTAGCCGATTTGAAGCGCAAATCGACCCCACCCGTCAGAGGGTGGGGGAGGAGGCCGGCCTCCTCTGACAAGCCAAACCGAAAGACGAGCTCAACTTTTCCTAAACACGTCCCGTAACATTAAACGGCATCGTGCGCGCGCCGTCCCACTAGCGTGGGGAGGGGGACCGCTCCCCCTTTTCGGTCCCAAAAATACCCACGATAGGGTAATGTCCACTAAAATTCCGGTTTGCTTCTTCCCATCTGTGGGAAAGGAGGGGGGTGTGTCCCCCTATCGTCTACCTATAACCAGAAGACAAAAAGTCTTCCGTAATCAGTCGAACTGTTAGGGCTGGCCAAGTGCCGCCAATCAGTAGTAGGTCCCGCCGAAAAAAAAAAAAGACTGGCTGTGCCACCGGATGATGATGGTAAGATCGTACGTCTGACGAACACAGAAGAAGTAAAGGATCTAATAAAGAACCTTCACTCAAAGAGGGCCCCCGGGCCCGATGGAATGGTAATAAGGCGCTGAAACAGCTGCCTCCTGTTATTATGCACCTCCTAGTGTGCATTTTTAACGCCCTTCTGGCGCAATTTCATCTTTATCCACAATTATCATATTACAAACAAAAAGAGCAACATAGCGTATAGACATAAGCTCACTTAGGATATTACATGCATTCGACAGATCTTGTCGTATTGCAGTGTAGCATTCGCACACATCTCCCCTACCCAAATACAACGTTTGCGGAAAAAGAAAAATATCTTGCGCATGGCTGGCTACTGGATGCTCCTACTGGTACTTCCGAAACATCGACCTACATTGTGAATTTCAATTGACCTCGATCAAAGGACACTTCAAAGAACTGTCTCAAAAGTTCTTTGACCGTGCCCTTAATCACAGAAATAAGTCAATCATCCAAACATCGGAATACGATCCGACGTTATTAACCGACTCCCGTTACCTTCGGCCGAAGCACGTACTGCACGATGCCGACGACGCGAACTCAATAGCAATAGCTAAGTCCGTCCATGCACACAAACAAAGAAACACCAAGACACGCTCCCGATAGCAGTTTTTAGTCGGTAGTAGCTATCGCTTCACGACCTGAGCCCGACACACACTTCGGGCCCCCTTGGGTCGGCTGGATAGCGCGTAAATGTATTTTTCGTTCTGGAATGAATGCCATATACACCGCCTGCACCGGTCTAGCGATGAAACCTTACATATAGTGACACAGCTATAACACATATGACTGACAGAATTACAAATTCACACACACTTACGGAAACGAGCCCGGGTCCGAATCCGTAACTTGAGAGCTTAGATTGGTAGAAATAAAATAACGAGACTTTAGAGAGCTCTAATAATAAATTAATCAAGAATACGGCTTTTTGCTGATTTTTAGCGCAAATCAACCCCTTCCGTCAGAGGGAAGGGGGTGAGGAGGGCGGCCTCCTCAGATAAACCAAACATTAAACGAGCTAAATTATCCTTATCCACGACATCACAACTTAAACGGCATCGTGCGCGCGCCGTCCCACTGATGTAGGGAGGGGAACCGCTTTCCCCTTTTCGGTCCCACCAAAAATAATTACTATAGGGTACGCCCACAATCACCCCAGTACATCTCTTCCCATCTTTCCCATCTGCGGGAAAAGAGGGGGGTCTGACCTCCTATCGTCTCCCTAACCTGAAGACACAAAAGACTTCGTAGTCAGTTGAACTGTTGAGGCTGGACAAGCGCTGTCAACCAGTGTTAGGTCCCTCCGAAAAAAAAAGAAAAAAAAAATTGTTTTTGCTTAAAAATGATTGTTATTTTGAAGGCTTCCGACATGAAAATATATCAAATATGTACCTCTTATGACGTGACCTCTCAAATAATCGTGTTCTACGTCATATGTGGAAATGGTAAAGTTAGCTGCAGACGCTGTTTTTGGATTGGTAGCAACACTTTGAGGCAGATCCCTAAAATAAAATTTAAAATTATTGGTATCCTTATAATAATTCTTTAAAATTAGCAATTTTGGGCGCAATGATTTCAGCGGTATGCGAATAGTGCGTTAAAAGCACTGCTTTTCATTGATATGTTTATATTGAAACAGAAATAAAGAATAACACTGACCTTTGAGCCAGAATGACTGTTTCCCTCTTTCACCCTTATAAGATTTACGTTAAGTACTTAATTTAGCACGTCTTACCATTTTTCACTGTGTGCCCATTCCACCAAGTGCGACAACATGGGGGTTTCAGTTGAGACGGGAAATTTGACTTTTGGATAAAGCGCACTTACTTTCGGATTGAAACCTTCCAATGATAACCTATTAACATAAAAATATACTTATAATTAAATGCAACACATTATAAAGGAAATTATTGCTGCAATGCATACAAGTAGAGTTATTGCAATAAGGGCAACAGGTGCAGCGAGTCTCACAATAGAGAAGGATGTTATATTAAACTAGCAGCGCCCCGCTGTTTCACCCGCATAGATCATTGATAAAGAATAATTGAGACATGGAATTGTGCCATACATACGGTACGATTCCATGCTACAATCATCTTTTCTTAGTGTGCACACTTACATCATGAAAGCAACTAAACTTTAAGTTACAGTAGTTTCGGCAGTGAAACTCGCTAACTGAACAGTTTTATATATATTTATAAAAAAAAACCGTCCTCTTTAAAAAAGAATATATTATTTGTAAGAGCGTAATTGCATATTGATATTTTTTATTTACCTATTCTAATTATAGATATACCTATTCTAGATATAGATAACTGGCGCCCTCGCCAAATCCCCTAGGGTTGGTAGCAGGCCCCGATATCATCTCATATAGAAACGGGATAAGGCTAGAACGAAGAATATTCTAGTGCTAGATGATTTCCATGACGTCACGCGCACTCATAAAATGTCTCTATTTTATACGATATATTGCTCCACACACGCAGGATCGATGGTGCTTAGTTCGTGATAGATATTTTTATAGAGTTCAGCGATATTCATTACATTGCTGGTATAAAATATGCTGTTTGTCCCTACAAGAAAAATCTTTGGAATCCTAATCTGGTGGCCGCGGAGGCCATATGATACCACCAAAACGGGGCAAGATTCTATCTTACGGGGTTCCATTATTCATCGTTGCGCAAAATATCACCATATGCGTCGCCAATCTCGAGACGCCTCTTTGTAAATTTATTGTTCAACCTCTTTCATAATTACGGCGCCCCGTCAACTATCGTTTGTTAACAGGGCCCGTTCTGTGATATCGGGGACAAGGACATATAGAGGTATTTTATATATTTTTTTAGAATTGTCAGGACATTAGAAGTCAATGAACACATCTTGCTCGCTGAAATATTAATTGATTATCTAATATCGTAAACTTTTTCTTACCTTCCGATTGCTTCTAACAAATATTTTATACTTTCAGGATGTTGGCGCTGCGTCAGTGGTAGGAGGCAGCACGATGTAGGAAGGGACCGCTTAAGAATAGCTTGGAGTAATCCATGAGGAGCAATTTCAATTAACACTGCATCGGACGGAATGAGTTTTGATGTTTCTTCAAATAAAACTGGGTTCTGTGTAAATAATACAAGTTTATGTATAAGGTAGGTTACTAGCTCTTAATTTTGGGTTTACATAAATCTAACACCTTACAGGCCGGTAAGGCGTTTTCATAAGTCATAGATGTAAAACATTGTAGTTGGTATAGTTAAAAAAAATCTAATAAAAAAAATATGTAAAATAACTTTGAAGGAAACGCAATGGAAGTAAAATCGCATATGGTCACCGTAGTCTCTTGAGTCAATTTAGATTTTTTAGTTTCTAGTCGATGACGCGCTTACACTCTCATCAATGGCCCAAACGGTACTACTAACACTTCAGTAATTTACAGGATCATTTGGTAAAAAATGTTTATTTCATTCATTTTATTTGATTCTCGTCCAAATTATGTGATGAATCACATAACTTGGACGAGAATCGAGTAATGAGAATAACCAGTCAGCCTGTATGATAATTATATAATTCATAACAATCAAAGCGATAGGAATTTCTAAGATAGGAGCATCGTAGGTAATTTATTATTAAATTTCTTGACCTCGCGAAAAAAGATAAAACGTAGTGTGTAATGGGCGATGGCATTTGTGAAATATGGGTGGGACTGCGCGTGAAGCGCACATAACAATATTTCTTTTTGCATTTTTGAAATCTTCAGGTGCTTGTTATTTGATTCTGTCACGAAGAGCGCTTTTTACGTAAGCTGTACTTGTTGCGACATATGTCGCTGGTTCGAATTCCCCACTGGTCATGGATGACTATCTATATATTATGTAGTATTTGTATAATCAAAATCCTAATAAACAATTCTTAAATTAATAAAATGTATTATATATACTTAGCGCATGGCTAGGCTAAGGTCTCGACTATGGTTTAAGCCTCTTCGTAGAGGTGTGGTTCCGATAGCCTGGTGTGGGGGTACCGGTAGCCTGGGGTGGAACTAGGCGAAGATAATTGAAACGAGAGGGCTGCTCTTTCTGCCGCTCTTATAAGAAGAGGGGAGTAAAGAGCAGGAGGAGAAGTGGCTCTTTGTGCGCCTCTTATAAGAATGCATATAGTTAAAAAAACAATAGACATAAGTTCACTTTGTAGATCAGATGCATTAGACCGATCTTATCGTATTGCAGTGCAGCGTTATACCCAAATAGAATATTTGCACATATTCCCTACCCAAATAGAATATTTGCAGAAAATGCAAAATAGTTTCTTACGCATGGCTACTGGAAGCCCGAGGTACATCCGAAACATCGATCTACATTGTGACTTTCAATGGACCTTGATTAAAGGACACTTCAAAGAGCTGTCTTAAAAGTTTTTTGACCGTGCCCTTAATCACAAAAATAAATTAATCGTCCAAACATCGGAATACGATCCGACGTTATTAACCGACTCCCGTTACCGTCAAAGCTCGTATTGCACGTCGCCGACGACGCGATCGCGATAGCAGTAGCTAAGTCCGTCCAAGAACACAAACAAAGAAACACCAAGACACACTCCCGTAGTAAAATGCCAATAAGGCCAACTAACGGATTGCAGTACTTAGTCGGTAGTAGCTATCGCTTCACGACCTGAGCCCGACACACACTTCAGGCCTCCTTGGGTCGGCTGGATGGTGCATAAATGCATTTTTCCTGCTAGAAACAAATATCATATACACCGCTCGTACCGGTCGAGCGATGAAATCTTACATATAGTGACACAGATATAACATATGACTGACAGAATGACAAACTCACACACCGCTTACGGAAACGAGCCCGGGTCTGAATCCGTAAGTTGAGTCTTGCTGATTTGTAGCGCAAATCGACTCTTCTGATCTGAGAACGGGGGGGTGAGGAGGCCGGCCTCCTCAGATAAGCCAAACATTAACCGAGCTCAATTATCCTTATCCACGACACCGCAACTTAAACGGCATCGTGCGCGCGCCGTTCCGCTAGTGTGGGGAGGGGGACCGATTCCCCCTTTTCGGTCCCAAAAATAGTTACTATAGGGTACGCCCACATTCAACCCGGTACATCTCTTTCCATCTGCGGGAAACGAGGGGGTCTGTGAAAAGATCAACCCCACTACTCTGTCTCAAATTAGGTAGGGTTTTCCTCCTGTGCGGAGCCTTCTGTGAAGAAGGTGTAGGTTCCTTAGGTGACTGGCTAGGCCTCGCACTGATAGCTCTCGCGGTGGGTGTTTGTGGGTATTAGGCACTACAAAGTGTTGCGAGACTCACACACCACTGGACGCCACCCACGGCCGGAAGTACCTCTCGCTCACTTGATACCACCGTAAAGTGACATCAACGGTATCGCGTTTCGTGTGGGTTGCGAGTGGCCGGTGGCACAGTGCGGGGGTGGGGGTGAAAACGAGGGTCACGCATCGGCATAATAATTCTTTTTGTCCGACCCATAGTATTGAAAAAAAAAAATGTTGTGCAAAATCTTACCAGTAAATTATTTGTGTGATACTCAGCTGAGCAATATTTAGCCAACGGTTCATTCCATTTCTCTTGGGGAATCGATGTAGATAACCAACGTGCGCTTCGGGGTTTTGGAGATTTTAAAAGTTCCTTCATATGGCTGAGTAGTTGAGGCCCTGAATATGAAATATTCCATGAATGTGTATTGGATAAATTAATACTTCTTCGCGTCAGCTATTCCTTCTGTGACTGCATTAATTAATTACATCGAAACCATGTCACAAACCTAAATTATATAAGATACGAGACGACTAATGTTATATATGTTTTTTTTTATTATGAATTATATTAACTTATTTGTCTTCAAACAATACTTAAACAATACAAAAAGAAACTTCACCAGTCTACAAACAATAATCAATAGAAAACATTCAGTAGTCTTGTCACAAAATAAAAAAAAAATGGGTAGGGGGCGGTCTAGGGGATAAGGGCGTGGGGCCTAGGCCATGCCCCTGCTAGCCGCGCAGGGCGCAACGAGCGGCGCATCACGGCAGGTTCGTGACTTCACACTTCCACATGATGCAATAATGTTAAAATATTTTTCTTTGCTTTAGTTTGTTTGAAAATATTTTTTTTTTGTTTTATAAATACTAGTACAAATGATGTTTTAAATTATCATTGCATTATGACCCCCACTATGTATGAGAATCATGTAATACCCAAAGCTTGTTTTAGTATTAAATCAAAATAAAAGGAAAAAGTAAATATGATGAAACATATTACAGTGTATGTGGGAAATAAGACGACATGGTGCTACCATACCTTGTAAAAGATTGAAAGAAAATTGTTTTAGAAAAGTTAAAACTGAAAAACAGAATAGTTGTTTTTTTTTACTTTTTTATAAATTTTGAGTGAGAAAAAAAACTTTGCGTTCAACTTTCATCTTCATCCCTAGAATGTTTCCCGACCTCGAATCGGTCATAAATTGTTTTACTTTATATTTTTGTTTAATGGATGGATGGGATTCATCCTGTTTTATTTCTTACTTTTTACTATTTTCAAACGTTTGGCTATGCAAGTCTATTAGGGCGTGTATGTGATAGATCTTTACCAAAAACATCTCTTTGGTACGTTTTGTTGTTCTACATCTACAAGTATAAGCCCCCTTATAAAAACTAATTCCTACCTCTTTTCAAAAAATTATAGAAATGGTTCTATTCTGCCAGAAAGAAAGTCTTAAAGTTATCAAACGCTATAGTAAACTTATATAATATAAGTATTTAGATAATTAACGTCTATACACTATGAATCATTACCAACTGTAAATGTATCATTACAAAAAAACGATTATAAGTTACCAGCGTCAGCAATGTAACGAGAGTGGTACGCTATGTTGGAGCACGGTACTTCTTTAGCGAAAATTCCTTTATTTTTTATAGTCTTGACAAATTCACTCATGATATCCGCTGGACCCGAAATAGTACTAGATTCGGAGGAGTTATGACAAGCCACCTCTATCTCCGGGGGGCACAATTTTGCTATCTGAAAACAATAAAATTTGTTATATCATTTTATTATAGGTCTTATACACTACTAGTTAGAGCCCGTGAATTCGTTCGCGTACCGCTTATTATACCCTATACGTTTCCCAGGCTTATTAGCCATACAGCAAGAACAGCTTAATACATAGCCTTGTATTACTTTAAGAGGTTAGCGTGTACAAAGTGACAAACATATAAACATACACATTTTAAATGTTATATTATACGTATAGATAAGCATGTATTTAAATAACAAACAATAATTCACCTCTTTGTAGCCAAGGCCAACAGCTGCCATGGACCCACGTATCAACGGTGTCTGTATAGAAACAAGGCCACGACTGTAGGAACAGAGTATTGCCTCTTCGGCTGTGAAGCATCCGTCGCCGTAGGCGCAACCGATCTCTCCTAAACTGTGTCCTGAAATATTGAAATATTAATAATCCATAAATTACAAGTCAACGTTGTAACATTTACAGCGAATAGTAAACAATATGGAAAATAATTTTTTTTGAAATTTCCTTAAAAAATGCGGTAGTAATGCCGGCGTGATCGGGGAGGCCCGTCCCGCTCATATTATATGATACCGCCGTAAAGTGACAGGCTTGATGCGGTTTGTCAGTTGCCAGCGGATCATTGGAGGGTCGGAGGAAACGAGAGGAACGCATCTGCATGATAAAAATGTGATATTTTATGGGCTTCGATAGTCATAAAAAGGCTCCGATTTCTCATTTGCCGCCTATACTATAATAAAAAACAATCAGATAGACATTTTGGCTTTAAGAAAAAAATACTCACTAGGTTATATATAAACAATTGTATGTGGCGAAACCGATCATCTTTTAATAGTAGCGTAAAAAAGTTACCTATAATATTGTCTGGAAATATATTCAGCTCGCGTAACACGTCTGTGAGTCCTATCTGTACGGCGGTGATACCAACGAACGAATGTAATATATTGTCAAACATCTTCTTGTCATCTGATGTAATTATATCAACGATGTTGATGCCTTTTGGCTCAAGAACACGATGACATCTGCAACAATTTTGAGAAAATGTTATTGCCGTTCAAATTTTTAAACCTGGGTAGTGCCATGCTGCATCGTGGCCGAACTGGGCCGTCATAGTGCATGACACTACATCCCCCTGTGCAACGGAATCGGATCGGCTCGACGGGGGAGGTACCCCTCGCTCACAGAATACGCCCGTACAGTCACATATTCAGTGTCCCGTTTCGTGCAGTTTGTGAGTAGCCGGTGGCAAAAGGGGGGGTAGGGACGAAAGGAGGGCGACGCATATGCGTAGTAATTATGTGGACGTTCATGGGCGTCGGTAGTCGTAAAAAGGCTCCAAATTCTCGTTTGCCCCCTATTCTATAAAGAAATATCTCTCACATACATTATACCGCCACCAAGTGACAGGTACACTTTCATGTACATGTGTGGGTGTACGTATGTAAACTATAGTAAGAGGTAACCATGCTACATTGCAGGCGAATGTGGTCAGCATGGCCAGGGAGGTAACTATGTCTCGCGATATCGCAGTAAAGTGACATATTCGCTGCCACGTGTAGTGTGCTTTGTATATTTCCTGTGGCCCTCGAAGAGCAGGACGATAGGAATGCAACATATCCGCACAAGAAAATTGTAGATGTACATGGGCGTCGGTAGTCATGAAATGCTTTTTATGCTTGTTTAATCCCTTTATCTGTACACAACTTGAATAACTTGAGAATAACCGATCGTAACACATTTTGTTGCATTCAAAAAAAGTTTTGTAGCCATGGAGTCGTTGATGAATTTCTGGAATAAAAAATAAATAAATATATGATAATTTATTTGCGAAAAGAACACCGCAACGAAAGAGAACAATAAATACAAGAAAGGAACAATATAGGTATTACAGAGACATACACAAAAACAGCAAGTACGTCTATGCAAAAAGAAGAAAATAATAAATAGAATACTTTTCAGGTGGCAGCGCATTTCTCAAAAAAGGTGAAACCTCAGTTAAAGTCAGGACTAACAGTCCCAACACAGTTTTTCAGGTTCTCCACTTTCAGAATTTTTCACGTTTTGGCGGCATGGGCGGGTAAAATTACAGCAGACAAGTTAAGAATTAAAACATACAAATTTGTCTGATTATGTTCTTGTATCATTATATCGCATTATCGCATTCAAAATTAAGTCTCAAGAACAGAATATATAAAACAAGATGGTAATGTTACGGATTGATTTCAATAACTAATCAAGATAAAAAAATGTTTATGATTCTTTTCAAAATGTGTCAAGCTGAGACAATTGTTTTCAACCAAATATGACGACTCCTCTCTCTTTCCAGAAAGGAACTATTTCACATCAAAATGTGTTTAGATCGGTATAGCAATTCATAAGTATTCACAACTGTAGCCCGAGTGATAAGTGGAGGAGTTCACTGCGCATGTGTACGACTGGAGAACCAATCACAATTCCCTCCCGATATTTTAATACGCGTGACACACCCGCGTGTGTGTCACGCGTATTAAAAAATTTAATTCGAAGTTGTGGTGTCATGCGGAATTTAAATTTGAAACATCTTCTCACAAACTGTCTCAGCATATAAAGTAAAGTACCTTTAGCATATCTATGCACCAATAATCTCTATTGTACAAGAACCAACTAAATGCAAATTAGGTAGTTGCGACTAAAAGGAGCTAAGTATAATACTTAAGATATCCAGTAAACATATTAATTATTACTAGCAGCACCCCAGGGTTCGAGTAGCGTAAATCGACTTCAACGGTGTAGACCTTTTGTTAAAGTATTTAATTCCATCCCGTGGAATCCTCTACAGGGTGGTTCCAAAAGACCTCCCTTAGCGCTCCCTAACACACTCCAGGGAACATACATTGCAAATTTCGGAATCCTGTGTTTAGTAGCTTCGGCTGTACGCTATCTGTCAGTCAGTCACTCAGTAACGGAAGAGAAGTATTATATATATAAAGAAGATTAATACCTCTCAATAGCTGCAGCAAATATGGGTATATTCATCAGATCTTTACCCATTCCGACCCATTGCGAACCCATGCCACTGTACACGAACCATAGAGGACGGTTACCTTGATCAAAGTAACTTGTAACTTCACACAGGCTCACAGTTTCGTTCATGTCATTTGTGTCTAAAACATTAACGTATTTATAAGCTTTTCAGCAACCATGGTCACGGGTGGACTGATGTTCTTCCTTCTGCTTGGGACCCAGAGAAAAGCATAACTAAATCAAAAACTAAACAGAACACCTCGAGACAACAATATTTAATATGTCCTGTTTGCGTAAATAGGAACAAATAATAGTTATAATTCTACGGGTACTTTTAATAATTCGTGACATTAGTACATCTGTCATAGCAGTCCACCCTTGGCCAGAGTTGCACTAAAGCTTCTGAAACGGAGGGCTTGTTAAATAATTAAATAAACCGCGATGAAATCCGTAAAAGTATTTTTATACTAACACACAGCTTGCGCTTCTACAGTTGGGCCCCAAAATTTATCCAGTTAACTGCGGCCCCACTGTGCTGTTTCCATCTTTTCACTTCTCTTACATTTTAAGCAGTCGGGTTACGATACACGTATATAACCAATATTTTCATTTTATTATACTTTTATGTCTTTTTATTTTATTTATATTTTTATTGGTTTCTTACCTTGTAGGACCATTACCAAGCATGTTCTACAAAGTGTTCAATCTTTTGCTAATCATGCCGTATGTATGTATGCTCTAAATAATGCTACATAAAAACTATATAGAAAAAGTGATTAAATACCAAGTATGACAAATCCTCTAGCTAAATGTCCTGAAATTCTTGTTTCATGAATGTTGTGTAGCAAAGCGAGCTCTTCGGGATCTATCGGCCTCGACTTCAAGTCATCGATAATTTTTTGCAAAGAACTTTCTTGCCTCCCGGATAAGAGTAAAACACGCGGTAAGGTGGATTTATAATTCTGGATTTCCTGTAATATTAAGAAAATAAATTTTTAGTTTGGGTAAAGAAACGAAAACCGATTTGCATCACTTTATTGGTTATTCCAAAGTCGGGATAACGTTGATCTTTAATCAAGAAATTTGTTGAGAAGTGAAATAATAATTTAATAATCCATATCATTATCATGTATGTACTTTTTTACTATTACTAATCCATGTTAACATCATGTAAATGTATATTTGTTTGTGGATATTGTGCGTCAAAACACAGCACCGTGTTTATGTGATTTTTAGCGTGAAGATAGTTAGAGATCTGTAGAATTATGGCAGGCTGGAAGGAGTCGCGAATTTTTTTTGTTTTGTTTTGGAGATAAAATAAGTTGAAGAAAAAAGGAAATATTTGACTACTTACTTTAGGCTTGTAACGACCACGAAGCAGGACATGTCCGTAGGTGCCATTAATAGATATGTTGTTAACTCCGACATATGTGCGATCGAAGTCCGTATGTTCCTTTAAAATTTGAATACGTCCTTCCTTTATTGCTGAGATGTCTTCACGGAGGGATTCAGTATTAAGATTGGCTGCAAGTTTCCCATTGTGGAAGCCCAATAGCACCTGGATTTAGAAAAATAGATGTATGATTAATGTTACTGCTAGCCGAACCGTGCCCATTCAATTGCGTATCGAATATTAAATTTATTCAAACATGTTTGACAAAATAACGCCAGAGTTACACTTCAATAGTGTAGCTTTCAGTTCGAGTAAGAATTTCAGAAGATTCGTGCAATTAAGTTATAATATGTCTACTTCATTATATTAAGTAGCTTGAAATCCTAAAGTACACGCCTCGTAATGTGAGTGTTAGCATTTTAAATTTTCTATATTTTGCACCCAGCCCATCCTCGTAGGATTTTTGGTCTGTAGTAATTCTAAGTAGTTCCTATATTTGACATTAGATGAGATTATATAAATTACTATAGCGGGGAATTCACAAGCTAGACATGCCCGCGGGCAAGTTTGCAGACATGGCCGGTCTATACATTGTCTGTGAAGTGTGTGTGTGTGTCTGACGGGTGACCTGAGTAATACACTTCACAGACATTGCACAGATGGACATACATATAGTAACTAAGTGTTGCATACACTTACCTCTAGTGAATTCACCGCTTTTGACATAAATAATTTGAAACAATGTTTTTGACATTCGAAGCTGTTTGGCAATTGAGTATAAAATATAAATTTTGTGATGATTTATGGTTTTTATTAATTTTTAAACACATGCATACACTCGACAAACATTACCCTACTTCTTAATCGGGTAAGGAAGGCGCATATTAATAATATTAATAATAAAATACTATTATTGAACTTGGGTCTTTTACTTTCACATTTATGTTCTTGATGGGATCTAATTTACCTTAGTAACCGCAGAAAGTCCTGAAGCGGCTTCTCCATACCCAATATTAGACATTACACTTCCGACTAAGAGCGGCTTGCTTCTTGATTTACAGAATACTTCATCGATAACTTCCAATTCAGATTTATCAGCTTCTGGTGTAGCTGATAAAATAAATAAAAAAACAAAGTAAGTTATTACTATCTTCACTTTGTGGATTTTATATTTGATTTTGAAGACTTCTTGTTGTGAGTCATTATGCAATGGATTTCTATTGTTAACAAAATTGTTCTTAACAAGAATGAAATAATTAAAAAAAAGATGCTTTGATTTGTATGTAATAAACAGTTTTAGTAAAAGTATTAGTGTAATTATGAACAATGAGTACTAATAAGCTTATAAATCATTGTAATAGCAGTTTGTAGAAGTTTATGCAAAATCCAGCCAGTAGACGATGAAATGCTCAACAAATGCAGGATAATTAGCATAAAGACTACAGGACGAATAACAATAAGGTTTGATTGAACATCCTTCCAAGCCCACCAACTCTTGTGAACCGTTCCGAGTACTATGATTACAAAGGGAAATCATGGTGCACACAGCACAGCAACAGAGCCTACAGGGAAAAGGGTAAAAAGTAAACTTGGAAAAGCTTCAATGGTTTGTGGCACTTTTTGGTTATGTCTCAAGGTTATATTCATTCCTTCGTCGATATTCCCAGATAAAATCTTTTTGGCGAGGTCTAGAAAAATAATCTTACCAGATCCAACAGCTTCTACATACTGAACTGCTTCAGGAGAAATATTTGCATCTCGGTAAAATGTTTTCAAAAACTTTGTTACTTCATTAGAATTGCTATAAAAACCATATTTCGGACCAGTTTTAGATTTGTCTAATGATGTGAATTCGCATTTTACGTGAACTATGTCAGCGTAAACCCTGTAATTGTTAATAATAATAATTAGATGGATTAAGTGGAAAATATAAATGGTTTACTTAAATTAAACAAATAATAAATTTATAAAAAAATCATTTACCTAAGTGCGTCTTTCGCTCTTTGTAGAAAAATTACATTTATTGCCTCTGACTTTGCGCATCCAGCAGCATTACTGTCAAAAGATTTTGTTTTCCCGTCCTTGCTCAATTTTATGGCTCTGAAATGATTTTAATCGCTATATTTAATTGCATTATAAAGAAAATAATAAGATCTGCATATGTTGAATGGACTGCGCGCCTTTACTCGCCCCAACCTGGAGGCAAACCACTGAGCTTGAAAGGATAAACAGTGAATAGTTGTAAGATCTGAATGTTAGAAGTCTGTATGACAATCCGGTTCTAGAAAGGTTGGTGAAAGCTAATCTACTAGACCTAGATGTAGGTGAATGTTGGTGAGTTTTGAGAGAAGGAAGGGTGGTTGTAGCTAAGGAGATCTGTGGTGGTGTAATACTGTGCAAGACAATGAATCGAGATGCATGGTGGGATGCGGAAGTAAAAGTTGCGTTGGAAAGGAAAAAGGTAGCGTGGCTGGACTATGTTTCATATTTGCAAACAAATGATAGTACAAAAGACACGTAGAAAGAAATATATCGTTCGAATGAAAAAGAACGCCTGGAAGACTGGCGAATAACATTAAGGTTAAACTTTTGTAGAGGGAGGTAAAAAAGTCTTGGAGTTGTTCAACTGTATCCAGAGCTAATAGCATTAAGTTTGAGGATAGTGATATTCTTGCAAGCACCTAAATTATGTTAAAACGATACGGTGAATATTTTTGAAATATCAGGCTGATTGATAACTGGACGAAATGACGAAAATAAAAAAAAAAATTAAAAATCTCAAGAAATGGTTAGCTGGCCGAAGATTTTCATCAAATGATGAAGTCATTGTCGCCATAGACGAGTAATTTGAGGAGTTAGAGAAAACATTTTATCAAACTGGTGTCACGGCACTGGAGAAGCTCTGGACTAAATGCATGGAGATAGAAGGGGACGTTGATAAATAAAATTGTTTTAAATACATTATTAAAGTTTTTCTCTGTCGTTTCGGATACTTAAGAATCACCCCGATGAATCACTTAAGGAGGCAGATACCGTAACAAGGATGTGATGCTCTCTACTTTGCAAGAGGACGTATGGGCGTTAAGAAGAAGGAGAAAAGTGCTGAGCTAATGACCCAATATGATGGCACTGCAATCCAGGATGTTTTCTGGGTCGCACGCCTTTTTATTCTATATCTGGATGTGTATCCCTAGAGAATGTGGTCGTTGAAATCATCCAGATTTAGTGGCAATTTCTTTATGTAGGCTCCAATCTATATGAGCTGCAAACACTAATAGCAATTATGAAAAATGATTGTGAAAATATGGTCTTACAAATGAATGTGTAGAAAACTAAAGTATTTGTTTTTGAAAGGGAAGCAACCAGAACGTTCGTAAGGACTGTGGACGACGATATATTGTTTGGGCAAGTGAATGACTTTGTATATCTTTGTTGTGCAGTTACCAGGGATACAAGGTACTTCACAGAGTGCGTGTGCAGGGAAGGCAGTAAATGGAGCGTTAGGGAAATTGCTCAAAAACACAGTTTTAAGCCACGGTGTCCATCTTGGCCTGCATTTTTGAATAGAAGTGAGAGTTTAATATGTCAGAAAGTGCATGAAAGAAGAATAAACGCTGTTGACATGACGAGGTCGTTACGAAAAATACCCGACACTACACGCAGCGGCAGGTGGTTTGTCTTCACTATTTAACAGAAAACACTTTTTTTGCCGAGAAAAGTATTAGTGTACAATTTGGCTACTGTTATTCGTAAGCGAAGCTGGGGCGGAATTATAATAATAGACAGGTTTACCTTCCGAAATTCACCGAAGTTTCTGGATATAAGCATACGCTACCAGCACCCACAATTGCTGCATCACAGTCTCCACGACTAATTGCTAAGTAAGCCAGTTCTAAGGCTGTCGAAGAACTACAGCAAGAATTGTCTATCAGCATAGAGGGGCCTTTTGCATTTAGCCAGTACGAAATACGATTGGCAAACATACTCTTGCTGCACCTGAAGGAAATTATTTCAGATTTGTAACTTCGCGTTTGCAAATCACTCGTCGTGCCATGCTGCATAAGAACTGGCACGAGAGGTACTTCTCGCTCACATGATCCCGCCGCCAACTGACATATATGTTCTCTCGTTTCATGTGGTTTGTGAATTTCTGGTAGGGAAGGAGGGAAACACATCTTACACTCCACGTCAGTGTAATTTAATTGAAATGTATAGCTCATGTCACGGCATTACGTATGATAAAAACGTAAAGTTCAATCATTAGAGGCTAAGTGATACTCGCATACGTTCTACTATAAGTATCTACAAAAATATTTACCTCTATACAGTTAGTTTTACGTACCCTGCCATGCCCAAGCCTAATCCCGAACTATCTTCGTAAAAGAAGGCCTTTTCGGATTCACAAATGGACGTTCCAATAAACACACCAACCTTTTTTCCTGATAGACTGGTTGGACTTACGCCTAATGGAGAAAAATAATAAATGTTTTATGTACTTACTTCTGAACTTTTCAAAATATTTACTAAAAACTTGTCAATGGATGATAATGCTGATTATTGAAAAGTCAACAGGTTATTTAAGGAACTGATATAAAATTAGGTTAGGCACCCAGGGCCGGTGGTGGTGTGTAACTTCCTATCCCCGCATCATCAAAGAAATAATTGCAAAAGGCGGTAGAGTACAGAGTGGAAAATGGGAAAATCTAGCACCGTTATATAACGCTCTAAATGTTTCCATCATTGATTTCTGTTGTGTCGTTTCGTGAGCCCTAGCTGGTTCCCACGTTGGGCTCTTACTAAGCTTAATCTAATAATAATGTCGTCCTAGCCGAATGACGGCTACAGCAGCCATCTCTATTGAGAGTCACCAGCGCGGGACATTTTAATAGCACACAAATGTTTGCGCAGACTTTATTCCTTCATTCTCCTATTCCGGTGGGACGGTAATCCGACACGACCGGAGAGAAATCTGGCGCAGGTCCGACGGCTTAACGTGCTCTCCGAGGCACGGTGGTTTACACCGCGCCTTCCTAACTTCGGACAGTTATTAGAATTCGAAATATCCTAATAGCACTTTTTGTATGCTCCGACCCGGGATTCGAACCCGGGACCTCACGTCTGTATTTGTATATGCTTACCACTAGACCACGAGACAGTTAATCCAGATACCTGAGGAAGCGGCAATTGTAAATTCTTCTTCTTCTTTTCTTCTGGTGTCTTCGTGCATTTAATGTCATGGGAGTGAATGAGATGGCTAAGTGGCGCACAGGTAATAACAGATATCTATCTATATAGAACTTTCCACATTTTATTCGCTGCGTACAAAACTCGTGTAACATATAAAAATATTTCCATACCTGCATCATATATAGCTTGATATGCTTGTTCAAGAAATTTACGTGACATGGCGTCTGTTACGTTACAAAGACGATAATTTACTTTAAAAAATTCAGCATCGAAGTACTCTAGATCTGGAATATTGCCAATATATTCGTAAGCTTCAGGAGGACTGTGTTTCCAACGGTTGGTCTTTTTAATAGGATTGATCTGTAACGTGTTTATTAGTAGATTATTTAATAGGATTGATCTGTAACGTGTTTATTAGTAGATTATTTAATAGGATTGATCTGTAACGTGTTTATTAGTAGATTATTTACTTATTCAGTCAAACATCAAATGAAGACAAGGCACAAGGACAAAGACAGGCTACATGCAAATACTATTATCGAAACCAAGAGCTGAGAATTAATAATTAATATTAATTAATTCTGATAGCTGCAAAGCCTCAAAAACTTCGGAATTGCAAAATACTTAAATAAACCGTTAAAGTTGTTTTATTATAATGTATAACATTCGCGTAAACGTAAGGAATCATTAGCGTGTTAAAGTCTAAACAAATTAATTGATGAATTACTATAATTTTAGTCTTTTAAGTTTATAGACGTGTAAATTTATTATTCATAATTTTATGAATAAAGCAAACAAACCTTATTATATAAAATTGTTGAAAACTCTCGTATGTCCCGTGAATCAGGATAGAGGCCTGCGATCCCAGAGATGACGATTCCATCATCCAAACTAGCCGACTCATGTTTGTACGTTTTCAAGTAGGTATTTTCTTGTGGTTTCGGTGCCATTTCTGATTAAATATTACTAAAACAAATATGATATTAAAATTACAATAATTTCGACGTAGGTCGTCTACTTGGGCGGTAATATTTTACGAACAGACACATTAAATCTAATATTTACTGAAACCTAAGAAAAAGTGTTCTTCCTACAACACGTATAATTTTGTAAAAGGTAGTAGTGCCATGCTGCATTGCTGCTGAATTCAATAATATACAGACTAGAATCTCATAGTAATTAAACATAAAGCACCTTCTAGGGACTTTGTTTTATATATAATACATGAATAAATTTAAGATTTATTTATTTTCATGACATATTTTCTATGTCAAGAACCCGATGTATAACAACTAATTATACATATGCTTTATGTTTAAGCAATGATATTCTGGTTCACATATGGAATAGGTATAGATGTATTTAAATGAAGTAAGTAAGTTGTTCAAATTTCACAAAAATGTATAAATTATATTTTTTTTCCATTGCTATATAATTTGATAGTCTCGTGCACCCTTTGCTTTTTTTTGTTTACGCTTAGAAGTTTAAGTGGTGTGTGGGAATAGCGGCACATGATAATGCCGCATACCCACAAAAACCACCGCGAGTGCCATTAGTGCCGCCCTTGGTAAGGTGCCGCGGAACAACATATCTTCAGGGCAACTCGACGGCTAGTCAGCCCCCTAAGGGACCAACTCCACCCCTAAAGGTGGGGTTGCCCCGCCCTATAAGACGACCCCACTGACTTTGGGACAGTGCAATGGGGTGAGGTTCCCATCCTCGCCCTTTGCCCCGTGCGCAAAAGCGCCACCTCCTATTAGGTCCCCTCTTCTTATAGGAGGGGTACCGAGAGCGATTTATCCTCCTGATCTTTAAGCCCTCTTTTCTTATAAGAGGGGTACAAATATCCCCCTCGGTTCAATTGGAATTGGCTTCACCTGGGTTCACCCCAGGCTACTAAACCCCACCGCCACGACAAGGCTTGAACCATGGTGGGGTAGTCTCGTGTACCTATGCTAACTACTTTGTTTAGAAACAATAAATAAAATAATATTTAACCTTTGTCTCTTGAATATTTTCATAAATAATAACTAGTTGTGCGCCGTGGCCTGACCGGCGTAATTTCGGTCCATTATGGATATAGCCTACTAGGGGCCGTAGTTACGCGTGTGAGGGGTATGGAAAATTTTATATATAGGATTATGTTTTGTGATTGTAGTCTGGCAAATACCAAAACTCTCAAAACTACGAGACGTAACGAAATAAAATTATATGATGTGATGATAGATTTGTGGCAGAGGCAGTGCCATGCTGCATAGTAGAGCATGCATAGAACGAAATGGGGCCGGCACGACCGGGGAGTGACCGCTCACATAATACATTTTCAGTGTCGCGTTTCGTGCGGTTCGTGAGTAGCCAGTGGCCCATGGGGCGAGGGGATGTGGGCAACGCATCGTTATAGTAATTATGCGGATGGTCATGCGCGTCGGTAGTCGTAAAAAGGCTTGTTTGTCGCCTTTTCTATAAAAATATTGTTTAAAGTCCTTTATGTCCCATTTTCGGTAGGTCAGTTCCTCACGGGACACACCGAAGACAAATATTATTTTACACAATAATGCTTTTTAAATATACATAACATAGAAATACGTTAATAATAAGTGTCACTTTATGGCGCTATCAAGTGAGCGAGAGGTACCTCCCCGTCGTACGTAAGGAGGATGTAGTGTCACGCACCATGCATGGCGCAACCTCCTGTGCAGCATGTCACTGTCTCTTATGATAACGTAACTGTTAACATTTACTGTTTTTACACTATTTGAAAGTGTCGAAATTATACCGTACTGTAAATATTTAGCATTGTGTAACAATTTAAAACAAATGTAAATTTGACGAATCGAAAAGGTAGTTAAATATTTATAACCAGAACAAGGTTAGTACCTTTTATAGACATGGAAAAAAACACTTATACAAATTTATGTAAAGTTTAATTCAATGTCTGAAATCTATACCCAAAATAATGTTTTCGATTTACATCTGTTTTAATAATCATTCGATCAAGTCATGAAAAGTATGCCAAAATGTTGCGTAACTCCATGTCTGTGTTCAACTTTTACAGTATACTAACGATTCGCTACGGCTTCTTCCATAAATAACAGGGGCCGGATTGTTTCAAAAAATAAAAGAAATAATACGTTTATATAAAACTAATAAATAAATAATCTAATTAACTACATAAGATAAAATTCATTTCATTTCTCATGTAAAGGTAGCTGAGATTTGACTATATCTACTTATAAATTCAGTCAACAACGTAACGACTCGTTACGCCTCGTATGCGACGAGCCTGTGGTCCACATACACGCGCCGCGTGCACTCATACTTTTACGTCGCGTCGCGTGTTTTTTCATTTTTTACATTCCGAATCAGTAGTAGATCAATTGCATCTTTAATATTTTATTCTAAAAATAAAAAAAAATCGTTTATATGGACCAAAGAGATACATTATCTATCGTTAAAAAATGTTGAAATGCAATATACGAGTATAGACGCCCGTATAAACAATAGCGTGTAAATGCGTTGTCTTGTGAACAGCACCTTGAGGTCGAGTGTGAGTTTTTGCAACGATTTACCTTACTCACGCTTTTGCGTTTAGCGTACCAAAACGTATGGAGTTTTCGTCAGCGTCTCTATCGGATAGTACAACAACTAATACTGTGAGTGTGTGTTTCATGTATCGTTTACGCTAACTTTTCCGTTAAGGTTGAATGTAACGTAACGTTTGAGTTAGTAGTATTTTGACATAAATGCTAGTGTCACTTGCTATTTCATAGGTAACTAATAAAATACACCCTAACGCGGTAGTAGAGTTACTCCCAAAAAATTTAGGCAACGTAAGGCGTAGTGCACGAGATTTACGCGCGTATTTTGAATTCGCGCGATGCTTCTGGACGGGATGTATTGATGTCTAGTATCTCAACTACGCGCATATGAATTTCCGCGAAAAGATTCGCCCCTTCTGGACAAGGCTTAACAACAGCGAAACGCATTTTATCTATTAGTTTACTATTTTAAATAGACCAAAAAAGTGTTTTACAATATGTGGCAATACAATACGTTCCTTGGAAAAAAAATCCGAGACTCCTTTAAAGCACTAGTGAATTTCAGTGAAACTGAATTTAGAATTTGATATCGCCTATGCAAGGCAATAACCTTATAGAAAGCAAATTCGTACGCATAAGCACGTCTTTAAAACTTCAATTTCTGTTTCACGCCAACATTTTAAACTGTGTTTTGTTCGTTTTCATTGTCTTTAAACTTGTACCGAAATTTAAACAAGACTTTTGTTTAGAACGCCAAAATAATACGACGACATTATACTTAACGTCAAAGTCTAAGCGTTCCAAGTAACACGATACTTCGTCTCATCATGGTACTTACGTTCAAAGCGATAATAAGTCTATTTAGACTTTGCTTAAACTAAATTACACTACAGTCCATCTGTTATATCAACAGTAATGCTTTAAAAATGGTTGGGCTAACACAACTGTAATACTATTAAAATGAGCAAACGAATAACTTTATAGTTGATATTTATGCAACTTGCACTCGCGCCTGCTTACGTATACTAAAATATTTGAGTTGTTAAAGATACAGTTGCGTTTCGCCGTTTTGTAATGCTGTAATGCTAATCTCTTATAAGAAGAGGGAAAAGGAGCCACTGGAGGAGGCGCTAATGCGCACGGGGCAAGGGGCGAGGCTAAGAATCTCAACCCTGTCTCACCAGTGTCCAAAGTTGGTGGGGTTGTCCTGTAGTGCGGTTGTCCCGCATTATAGGACACACCGTGGACGTGGAAACGGTCCCTTAGGGGGCTGACTAGCCGTTGAGGTGCTTTGATGATTTGTTGTTCCGGGGCACCTCACCAAATGCGGAACAGGTGGCACTCGCGGTTTGTGGGTATTCGGCACTATAATGTGCAGAAGGCGTACACGCGTCGATTGCCTTCCGCACGTGAGAGCAAGGCGTAAGACAGCAATTCCGCACTTAATATAATTAAATCTGTCCATACCTCAAATGGTATTGATTACTTTTGCTTAATTCATTGTACAAATAATAATACGCTTGACGTTTATCGGCTTTGGCATCAACTAAGAAGCACCTTATAGTAAAATTTTTATGTATTTACACTGATCTAGACTTAGCGTCTAACAACAATATTATTATCTGGAAGTCTCACCTGAATTTGACCAAACCAAAATCTAATTTCACATAAGTCAGTTGAAAGATGTTTTCCTACCTTTTATACCAAATTAATGCATACACTTATTCAAATTTATAAAATCTTTAATTCAATTTATTCGATTATGCTAAAATAAATACGTAATAATAGGATGTTCGATAGTATGAAAAATAAAAATTTACTGTAAGTATCTCTATGCGGATTGACTTAAAAAACTGTCATTTCTAAACTAACTTGTTGATAATCATTATTTTATCCAAAAAGCAATTATAAGTAACGCGCTAAAAATGTTAACATTTTGAAATCTCTGGCGAAAAACACAATCTTATCTTTCAAAGTTATATACCTACCTACATAGAAATCCAAGATCGGGTTTATCATATTAATAAAATGTATACCTAATTTATTTATTTTCATTGTGTAACGTCTGTTCCTGTGTGTGTAACATAACATATCTGATATTTATTAGTGTATTTATTTACATTATCTTTATGCAATTATTTTATACATATTTAATAGATACTGTATAAAGATAACTGTGCACTGCCTTACTTTAAGTCTAAGTTTAATTTTCCTCTATGTACTGCTTTGTGTACATTTCTTCTGTACAGTTCGTCTGTATTGTTAAAATGTTGTGCACAATAAGGAATACTTTTTTTCATTCACCATGTCAGGATTTCCCGAGAAATTAAGAGCAATCTTCAAATGTCTTATTCAAGTATAATGTTCGTACTTGTCTTCTTACCCGTCTGCAAGAATAAAAATTGATACTTCGAATTGGGTGTTTGCCGTCAATATACCTCTCGTTAACATTTAAAAAATCTGCAATAATACGTCATTTGACAATTCCGAATGTGTCTAGGTTCTTTTGAAAAACCCAAATAGGAGAGCTCCATGCCGACTGAGCAGATTGTGTTATTCCATTGTTCTGGTCAATATTTTAGATATCTGTTCCTGAACATCCCGTCTATGAACGAATGGGTCAATTGGCTAACAGACAGGTAATTAATGTGTGATACGAATACTATTTTGTTTTATTGGCGAAAGTTAGAATTACGCATACATTGTGTATTAAAAAACGAGTGGGTGATTTCTAAGTCTTGTTTTAAGAAGTTGAGTTTTTGTAGTGTACATACCACAGCAAAAGTATAGATAAACTTTTATATGACTATATATCTACGTAATTATATAATCTGTCATGTCGAACTACGTACTATATAGTGGATAATAGTGCTTGAGGGAGTGAGATAGAACACTCTGAAAGAAGCGGCTGATGGTGTAAGATGGGATGTGTGGTCGGCGAGCCGATATTATTTATTTCTATATATCTTATACATAATATTATAATTTACGATTGTAAATATATTTATATTTAGTAAGAACACACTACATTGGCGACGAGGATAAGCCGTAAGTAATTTGCGAATTTTATTAATAAAATTGAAGTAATAGCAAGAAGCCTTAATTTTGAATATGGCGTTAAACATACTTTCTACATATAAAAGTCATTTTGTTAAAAAAAATATACTTTAAATAGAGTAACAATTTCAGGTTACGATTATACCTAGTTTATCTAATCGTTTCATATTCATTCGATTTAGATTATATTTTCAATTATTGAACCAGGAATAATAATTTTACCATTTATTTCTAAAGACGGGAGAAATTAGTTTTCAGTCAATATGAAACCTTTACCAAAAGAAGATAACTGGATTTTAAATACTCGTTTTCATAAACTATAATAAGACCTACTGTTTAATATTTATGTAAGTTTTACTATGCGAACATTTTTGTTTCTATTTTACAACATGGTTCAAATTACATATAAATTTGTGTCATAATTATAAATATTAATTAAATTAATAAAAAATAATGTGAAAGAAAAGACGTTATGAAATTATGGTGTATTATAATATTTATGGTTATATTATAATTTAGCAATTAATAATTCTTTGAAATATATAATTTATGACACATACAAAACAGTATATCAAGAGGACCGATTAACTAACTGCTATTTTATCAAAGTAAGATATTCAAGAATCAATGCATTCGTCGCTTCCAACCTTGTGAATCAATGCATTCGTCGCTTCCAACCTTGTGAATCAATGCATTCGTCGCTTCCAACCTTGTGAATTCCAGTCGTTAAGCTCTTAATACTATTTCATTTTCGGAAGTTAGAACTTGAGGCAGTATGTTATAACATGGTAAATGGTAGATCTGACGTGAGAAAGTATCGTCAACTACATTTGTCAAGAATTTAGAGATCGAAAAGAAAAGAAAAAATAATCTCTGTGAAGTTAAAAAAGCGCCTCAGAATTGGATTTCTGTTCATAGAATTTCCGTGCAGATTGTACATTCATTATTTTGTCCCTTTTTTGTAGGCAATTTTATAAGAATCTTATAAGTGAAACCTTTCATTCAGCTTAAATGCTTTTTACTGCTGTGTTAATATTCAAGTTTATTACTTTACGCATTTGAGAGACAATTAGTTTCTTTTTTATGGGCGGCCAGATATTTTCATTGATTCTTGAATATCTTTGATAAAATAGCAGTTAGTTAATCGGTCCTCTTGAAGTTCTGTTTTTTATGTAAGAAATTATAAAAGCCATTTAAAAGCCCAGGAATAGACACACATGACATGACACATACTATTGTCGATTCGAGTATGGGACCAAATGGAGTCGGAAGTCCAAATCGCAGGGGGCAAATGCTGATGAACTTCCTCGAGAAAGAGGGCCTCTTCCTAATGAACTCTTACTTTAAGAAGAATCCCTAAAGGAAGTGGACATGGCAGAGCCTCGACACTGTGACAAAGAACGAAATTGACTTTGTTATGACGGACCGAAGGTATATATTTCGGGATGTCTCCGTGATCAAGAGGCTTAAGACCGGAAGTGACCTCTGATTGCTTAGAGACATTCAGGATGTAGGCCTTGTGCGAGCGTGTCCGATTAGTACAGTCAACGTTCCGACCTAACTTCCGACGGACCACGGTAAGTACCGAAAAATTCCAACTGGAATTAAAAAACCGGTTCGATGCCCTAGACTTGACGGAAACTACAAAGGCAATTGACGAGGCCATTAGTGGCGTGATCAGTTGCATGTGGACGTGGGTGAAGGATATTGTAGGTGTAAGTGTACGAGCAGGAAGGCTAAGCTCTCGGATGAGACCCTTGGGCTTATGACGGAACGCAGAGCACATGATCATTATGAGATTCACATGTCTGCCGATGTCAAACTAATGTCAAACAAAAAAATGAGTACTAAACTCAAACCAGTATTTTGACAGCTTTTGGTAGATTCTGCAGTTGACTTGAGAATACTAATGTTCTACAAGGACAAAATATTCCTTCTTAGTTTGATAATACTGGCAAGTGTCTGTTCATATAGGACCTAATTTTTATTTAAGTGATATAAAAACAAAAGGATTTCTAGAACTTTGAAGGTGAACCAACATTTTAGGAAGAGGTAGTGCCATGCTGCATAGGAGGAGGTAGTGTCATGAATACTGCATGACACTGCATCCTCCATGCGACGGAATTGGCACCGCATGACTGGGTAGGTACCACTCGCTCACATAATACCGCCGTAAAGTGACATCTTCAGTGTCGCATTTCGTGCGGTTTGTGAGTAGCCAGTGGCCCATGTGGGGGGGGGATGTGGGCAACGCATCGTTATAGTAGTTATGTGGATGTTCATGGGCGTTGGTAGACGCAAAAAGACTCTGATCCTTTGCCGCTCTATTCTATAAAAAAAAATTAGTCATGAGAAGTCTTATCTTGCGTGCTGCCGTTGGTGAGTAAGGTGAGCCTGAAGTTCCAAGACACTTAGAACATTTTCTATTAAGAAGCTAAGCTAAGAATATTTTTCGGGAAAAAATTCTTCTCACATAACAAGCACACTATTTTTGAACAGCCATCCTGTAGGGTACATGGCGCGGAGGAAAAGTGGTCATGTAAACATTCTTAGCGCGGGATACCGTTGCGGAGTAGATCCACTTATCATCCCCGAAACCCTCTAAATAGAAGACTTCAATAAAATCATTGGAGCTGTTTCCAAGGCCGTGTTGTAATTATAAATTTGTTGATGGGTTAGGTAGACATGTGGAATGACGCGGCGTTGGACTCGGCCCAGCACACCCTCGAGGTGCGCCCAAGATGGGCGGCTCTGCCTCACGATCTGACATCAGTTGTTGGAGGGGACTCGTCCAAGTCGGGCATCATTGTAGCGACGACGAGTCCTACCAGGCGCTGCCTTCCTCCTGCGAGACCTTCTTGTCCCAGTAGGAATCCAACGAGGGGGTGGGAGAGGAGGCTACCGACGCGCCGTCCCTCCGCCGACGACGAAGAGGGGTACGAAGGAGGCGCTATCTGTAGCGCACCTGGGATGGGAACCCGGTCAACTTTATCAAGACACGGCGTCGTGGGGACTGTCATAGCGTTGCCGGATAGTCTCCGAGGAGGTGAAGTCTGGCCTTTTCGCCGAGGCCAGCCTATCCCTGGAGGGATCCTGTTGCCTGCAGATCCGGAATCCTCTACTTTTTTTAGTTGGTATTGCTCATCACAGGCATCATCTATCACTGCTGTCATCGTAACACACTACGTAGATCTTTTAGTTGGTATTGCTCATCACAGGCATCATCTATCACTGCTGTCATCGTAACACATTATGTAGATCTTTTAGTTTGTATTGCTCATCACAGGCATCATCTATCACTGCTGTCATCGTAACACACTATGTAGATCTTTTAGTTGGTATTGCTCATCACAGGCATCATCTATCACTGCTGGCATCGTAACACACTATGTAGATCTTTTAGTTGGTATTGCTCATCACAGGCATCATCTATCACTGCTGTCATCGTAACACACTATGTAGATCTTTTAGTTGGTATTGCTCATCACAGGCATCATCTATCACTGCTGTCATCGTAACACTCTATGTAACACACTATGTAAATCTTTTCATAGATATATAACAATAGCAAAGGAGACGCTTTACTCACTGGCTGCACAAATATTTCCCAGATATATCTAGATATAACGACTATCGTTACAAATACGTATTGGAAGTCGAAACTTTGTTGTCTAAGGTTTCGGAATGGGGTCGCCTAAATCTATCCCTGTTTAACGCAAAATGACTCAAGTTTACGCACTTTCGCCTTGTTACTTATTTAGATTAGATGATCTAGCTAATAGCCGAATACTTGCCATTGACAAACCGAGGAACGCTCAGCTACAAGGTCATTCCAAATTAAGGCTCAATTACTTAGAGGCTAATTGATAGAGATTAATTTTAGTTGTTTGCGTTATTAATAATAATCGTAACAACTTAAATTATAATTCTTCGGGTACTTTTAAAAACTTGGTACGTCAGGACATCTCAGTCCACCCGTGACCATAGTTACTGGAACGTCAGGCTTGATAAATGATTAAATAAACCGCGATAAAATCCGTAAAAGTAGTTTTATTGTTATGAAATCAGTCTTAGAACTTACATCATTGATAACAAATTAATAGCTGTGCAAGATATGCATCCACAGAAGACGATACGCATATTTAAAATATGTTTTCATTAAGTATATCACTGGTAAAAATATCGGCATTTGTTTAGGTTGTTCGGCTAACCGCATGATCTGTTATCACTACAGGGAGGGGAGGGGGTGTCAGACGATTGGCATTCACGACAGTCAAATAGAAGTTTAATTTGACAGCTTATTCTATTCGGAACCAGTGGAGACAAAATTCGTAATTTATTTGAAAGTTATATATAATAATAAATGCTTGAAGTCGGATGGTAAATGTATTCTGTCGCATTGTTGGTGCAATTTTACCTGCCTGTCTTGGAGCAGACTATATTTATTATATTTCTTAGGGTTCTATACTCCGACCACCGGGCTGCATCTCAAGAACTGTGATAACTATACAGTTGAAATTTTCACAAATCATTTTTTTGTTTCAGCTAAACTAACAAGCACAAAAAAAATAATAACATGTTTTTTGCCGGCTTTTTTAATAGATTACGGAACTCTTAGTACGTGAGACCGTCCTATGTTCTGAAGTGGTTCGATAAAGTGAAACGATGACGATGATTTTACAATTATTGTCCTCAATACGCGGAAACACAGAATACAATCGAAACATTCAATGCTACTGTAGACATTTACGTCATGATATAATAGCGTTGCGTTCATGAATATATAGTCCCTACTTAACTAATTTAAATTTTCATCAATTCTTTTGATTTTTCTTCATAATTAAATCATAATGTGACTTATAATATATTCGCCGTATTTCAATACGACTGGCATATTCAAAACAGCTCTGTTTTGTTCTGTGGTGGGCTAATTCTTTAGCTGGATTAAATACGCCTTAGTGAAATTGCGCCATAATAAGCTCGGCGTTATACAATATTCAATAATACTGGGCTTATTGAAATAAAGTGAATCATTATCCGCCTTTTTATCACGTTTTAGTTCCTTATTTTAAGCATCGCGGCGTTGCTGGACATGACAACAAGAATGAATACAGAGGAATAAAAACTTTTTTAAGGTTTAGGCGGGACCGTAGTAGATAGCGTAGCCTGCGTGGTTACATTATTTTTTTATTTGCACTCAAAACGTTGGCCTAATTTAATACTTGAATCGACCGCTATCACTGCCTAAATTGTCCAATGAAGTCGTCAACCATTGTAATGAAGTAGGTCTTGCAATGTCAATCCAGCTAATCGTTAGCCCGCCACAATACAAAATGTTCCTGTTTTTGAAAACGGCTAGCCGTAATGTTATACAGCTATTTGTACGATACGACTACGACATCTACATAACGATATAGCGTTGCGTGTATAACAGGTACAATTAGTTTAAAATGTCACCATTTTTTTCCGTTTTGTTTCTATTTTCAAAACTGATACAGTTCGTAAAAGTGTAATATTAGAGCGATAGCTTAAAATGCGACCTAAGTACATGAATGCGAAGAAACTAATATAAAATAATAACATGAAATAGACACATACTCGTAATATTGCTTTTATAGTTGTTGGGGAGTGTACTGTCATTCGAAATTCAAAAAATCGAAACTGATCGTAAATTTAAAGATTATATTTAACAAATAGTTTAGATTATAAGTACGTCAGTTTGTAACGATTCATATATACATATATACATTCCAAATTACTAAGATACATACACAATCTACCCGTAACCTCCTAGTAAAACATTTGTGACATGCGGACGGACAGACGGACACGACAAATCTCTATTACATTATGTGTTAAGTACGACAATACGATACATACTTTACGGTACGCATACATTTGTGTGTAAGTAAAGATAGTGTCAACTGACGCACACACAGTTGACGTTAAATTACTTTTTTCTGTAAGGTTTTTTGCTTTGTGGTTGGAACCGAATAAATTGGCATGGTTTCTATTGCTGAATGATCACTAGTTAGCGATATTAAGGACGTAGAGAACCGGAGCGGTAACTTTTGATACGTGTGTATGCAGCGGAATTGGGCCGGCACGACCGAGGCGGTATCTCTCGCCCTCATAATACCGCCCTAATGTGACATCTTTGGTGTTACGTTTCGTGCGGTTAGTGAGTAGCGGGTGGCCCATTGATGGGGGGATGCGGAAGGAGGGCAGCGCATGGGTATAGTAATCATGTTCCGTATTCTATAAAAATGATTTAAAACTATTAAAAAAAAAGTCAAAATTCAAGATTAAACAAATCTAATTTATTCGACGAAAGGAAAATTGGATACCTACACAAAACAACTAAAGGTGAACGGATAGCCTAAATTCCCTTAAATGATTAAAGAAAACTATATGAGAATAATCAGTAGTGTTTTTCAAATTATTATTATCTACGATAAATATCTTAAATATTAAATATTGTGTTTAATATTTCAATATTTATGTCTTAGTTATCATTTATTTTGATTTAAAAACAATAATAATTTATTTAATGTTTTTTTTTTATAATATTACGACTGAAGTAATACTGACATAATATTTAAAAAATTAAAACTTGGTAGTAATAATTGTACAGTTAAAACCAAAATTATCCCTTTGTTAAATTAAGTCAACTCTTTTTGCAATTTATTTGTGATATTTAAGTGTAAAATAATTAATTTTCACTTCTACGACCCACGTACCTATGGAATTAAAATACCTTGCTCTTAGCTGCTTGTTTCATCGGTCTCAATAATGATAATAATAATAATTGTGGACTTATATCACTCCACGTTAGTCTAGCCCTGTGCTAAGTACCGTAAGGAGTCGTGTTGCAGGTACATATAATTATATAAAAATACATTTAATATTATATAAATGTCGCAGTCGTATCGTCTAAGTCGCTGTATTTCATTACGGTTAGCCATTTTCAAACACAGGGCCGTTTTGTTTTGTCGCGGGTCAACGATTAGCCACATTGAACACGGCTGAGTGAAATTGTGCCAGAAAGTGTTCTTTCTGGCCTATGTGTCACTAACGGTTGCACGTACAGTTGTGCTCGCGTTATTCTATGTTACTAAAATTACCATAACATAAAGTGAAGTTGAATTTATTGTGCCTCTGTGGACAAACTACAAGTGTAAGTGTTATCTCACATTTAATTAACTGTTTTAAAAAGATATCTACATCTTACTAGGTCAATTATAATTAAAGTACTTAAGTTCGTAAGGGGGTAGTGTATTCATAACAAAGAAAAAAAATCCACTGAAGTACCGCCGGAACAACCGCCACAATAACCACTGTAACGCTATCTAGTATCCAGTATCTAAACTACATTAGATATTTCCATATTATCGAACTTAATAATGGCGTCTAAACAAAATTAACAAGATTAACAACCTCCAGCTCAACAATGGCCGCCCACGGCGCAGATGGAGATTGTGGCAATTTATTTGAGCAACAATAGTATCAAGAAACCGACGTAGGTGTTTATTGCAGTTTAACTGATAAACAGATGTGATGCCAGTTGGAAAATATATCGTTATATTGATAAGTGTACGGTGTGTGGAATATTCCTTCCATGAATAAATAATTAAAATATCACATATTGTGCGTGGTAATATCTAAGAAATTGACAGTGAATAGGGACAGGAGCTGTCCGTAATGCAGTAGGCATCGTTCTAAAGGGGACAATAGCTGCACACCAATAAAAGGCATCTACGGGACACCTGACCACAAGCCACTGTGTGAAAAGGGAAGCGCAAGTCCATCAGCGCCACCTATAGTCATCACAGACATTCAAGACGTGCGCCTGGCTGAACTGCGAGAATTCCGAAAAATGTTTCAGTTGTCAATGGAAAGCGTGACAGAGTGCATGAATGGACTCGAACAGAGGCTCGAGGCCCTTGGAAAGAACGCAGAACCGGCGGTGGCGCCAGGAATGCATGAGGTCGCGGTATTACAAGAGACACTTGTCAAACTTAAAGTCGAATTAAATAACAACAGAACAGGATGCCATATTGATAGACCTGGTAATCGGACAATTGCCAGAGGAGAGAGGTGAAAATGTATACCACGTCGTTATGGCGCTGGCGGTAAAATTGGGTGTCACACTGGAAGACTAGGACGTCGTGTCCGCAGAGGGGGCGGCGCGCTCGGTCTGAGTGGTACTGCCGACATCAGTGTGCGCAGTCGGGCGAGACGAGCTGTCGTGCGTTTTGCGCGTCGCCAGCTGCGCGAAGACAGTGCGCAGGAATCTCACAACCGATGACCTGATGAGAGGCTGACGCGCTCATCACGCCCGGGAGGAGTGCCGCAAGCGACGAGACGAGGGCGCATATTTGTGTGACAAGCCTTTACATCCTGTTCGCACTGAATGCGATTTTGATCAGGATTTTGGTGACATATCTGTTTGAACCTGGAGTATGTACCTACTAATAGTTATAGATTATTTTCATGTATAGAATTACTTATATCCACGCTAAGGAGTTCTGAAATACTGAGATTTATGTATGGCAAGGGGATAAAATACATTGAGGATAATATATTATAAAATTTAAAACTATATATAGTGTAAAATCTTATTTTAATAAAGCACGTTTCAAATTTGATATATTTTCAAATCCTTTTTATAAATATTGAACGCACTTACTCTGCATTTGGTCGTTTGTGTATTATATAATACTTTTCGATGCCCTGCAAGTATTTAAAAACCGCTTTGTACAATGCAGGTTCTTTTGGCAAAAACATGTCAATTTTATAGCGGCGATAACACGGAATGACATCGACGACGAAGAAGAGGGGCGGGTGCCTGCGCTGCCGGGGTACCGGCTGCGCCATATTCCACGCCCACACAATGTGCGGTCCCGTGGAGGTGGCGTCGGATTTTATATAAAACAAAATATTCCTGCGCGCTCCTGGCCTCACCCTGTGAACCCTGCCTATAGGCCCGTCGAACAGATGTGGCTAACTGCGACAATTAACGGTGGGCGGTTAGCGATCGGCACTGCATACCGTCCACCATGGATGGTTGTTGATTTATTTTTTGACGCCATATCAGACTCCATTTCTTCTCTTAAAAAATACGACAATCTAACATTACTTGGTGACTAACTTCATTACTGAAAAATGACACAAAAACAAGATTTTGATTGATTTATTACTGTAAAATGACACAAAAACAAGAAAACTCACACATTATTATCATGCTTTACATACTTTAACACAATTAGTTGACGGACCGACTCACTACACTGACACAAGCCTGACACTTATCGATGCAGTCTGCACTGATTTGGGCCTAAATAAACTTTTTCTAGAACACACCGGCTCGTTGATTGGTCATATACTCGTAATATGCGAACTTAATACTAAACGACCAAAACCCACTCCACGTAGGATAACCTACCGACCGATAAAAAATATATGTGCTGACAGATTGGTAGAGATTTGAAGAACATAGACTGGAATAATCTAGAGTGGCTTGATGACGTTAACAGTGCGGTTAACGCTTTTGATTAAGGCGACTTGTCATTATTTGATCTGCATGCTGCCAAAAATTATTTTACTACCAGGTCAAAATCACACCCCCGGATTGCAGACATCATCAAAGTAATGAAGTAGCTGCGCGATGGAGCTTGCACAAATTACCGGAAAACCAATTCATATAGTAAAAACAATATTACAAATTATTAAATGTAACCGTTAAACGAGCATTATATTTTGATAAGTTATCATATTTTGAACAGAATATTAAAAACAATATCCACAACCCAAAAGTTCTATGGAAAAACCTTAAAAGCATACTTTTGCCAAGGACGGACACTGAATTACCGCAGTCATTTAGTAATCCTGACATGATAAATAATCATTTCTCAAGCGTACCGGGTGGCTCCACCATTTTTTTGTCACACTTAACGTATTATGAATACCATAGATTTAGTGATGGGCTATTTCACATCGACACTATTAATTTGAATAAAATTATACAAATAATAAGCAGTATAAAACTAAGGCCGAGGGTTGTGATGACATTACATTGGACATGCTTATTATGACATTCCCTCGTACGATCAATGCCACACATATTATAACTAATAGATCCATTACCACTTTCACAAACCCCGATATCTGGAAAGTATTAATAGTGAGGCCGCTACCTAAGCAAACAAATTCATCCAATCTTAATGATCTCCGGCCTATAAGCATACTGCCACGCTTATCTAATTTTAGAGAAAGGTGTATTGACATACGTCAACAAATAATGGAATATCTTGAGAGCAATAATATTCTTCCAGATGCACAGTGAAGTTTTAGGAAGCGACGTAGTACAGTCAGCGCTGCCAGGTGTAGCGGACAATGTACTCTCACATGCTCACAGGACAAAGTTTCAGGTGCAGCTGACAGAACCTTTCGTGTTATCTCAATTTAGTTATATGGACGCTGCGACCTGCTTACATATTTCAGCAAGAACGCAAAAGTTAATACAGAGAGTCCAGAATGCCTGTGCCCGTTCTGTGTTGATATACCATTTAGAGCTCATATAAATGCATTTCTTAATAAACGCTCAATTTTTTAAATGAAACATCGTCGTAAACGTCACCTCGCATGTTTGGGGTTTTAAAATATAAACAGCCTAAATATATTTACGAGAAGCTAAGGTGGATGTCGGACCAGAGGGGTCGTGGGTCTCGTCAATGTGCAAAGCAGCTCTCGACAGAACGTCATGGTTCGGCAGCGTTTCCGGTATCCGGTACGCAGCCTCCAAATGCTTGAATAATATACCACCGCCGATAAGAAACCTGCAACATATACAGACATTTGGAACTCGACATAAAGACATTTATTGGTCAACACCAGAAAATAGAAGAGAAGCTTAGGCATGACACCAGCGTTTTTAAAGTATAAATTTGTTAATTAAAGGAGTATAACAATGTTATGTAACAAACTTACCATACATATGTCTTTTATCCGCAGTATATTGTTCTTTTCCTTTTTATTCGTTTTTGTCCTTATCGTAAACACGTGGTATGTTAAATTGTATTTTCATGTTTATTATTTTGTTTTCCCTTGGTGTATTTATAAACCTGAAGTGACTTTTATGTATTTTAATTATGTGCGCGTTATTTATGTGATTTCTGTACTTGTGAGTTTAGACGTGTGTCTGTTTTGTGATCTCACCAAATAGCCCAAGTGGAAGACCAGCACTGATTTAATATCACTGACACTGAATTGGGAACAATTTGTGACACATGTGTAGAATATTAACTGTTGCTAGTTTAGTTTGTAATTTTCTCTATTGCAATGTATCACAATTAATTTTTTCCTTCTTTCTTTCTTTGACTGTGAGGCTAAAGGTGTGCGCTGTGTTGAAGAAATGACACACGTTTCCTTTTTTGCGGTGTGGAGGATGGATATATTTAGGATGGCTGACGCTATCTGCCATCACCTAATGACAATTAAATAGTTTTTTTTATTTTCCGCCGGGAACCTATATATTCGTGATATAAATTATATAAAATATGTCACGATGCACGAAGTATTTCGTTTGATAGTCCTTATCAATTATGGTTTAGTTTGAATAGCATATGCCACGTGTGAAAGTTTGATATTAAATTCTATTTAATTGTAACAGAATTTATGTGTTGCCTGATTTTAGTTGGCTCATGAAGCATAGAGAATGGGACGGAATCTTATTGATTGTGTGTTCCTATTCAGAGCTCTACTCCTTGTCTTTTTTTCTTTTTCCATTTTTGTATTTGGATGTAAAATGAAGATAAGATATCATTATACTCCTCAACTTCAATAGTTGAGGATTGGAGGAACAATTATATATATAAAGGACCATCCAAGTTGCAGCCGGGAGTCTCGGACGACTGCCAGATAAGACTTCATACCCTCACTTTATAGTAACATTTTATTAAAAACCGTATGAATGCCATTGTTTGTTACTTATACTATTTTAAGTTTGTTCATGATGGAGAATGTGGAGAGACAATGATGAGATAACTGTATATTAAATTCCAACTAAAACCTTCATTGTCCTTTACCTCATGTGAACTACTCCTATAGAATAAAATCTGATAGAATAAATTGTCACAAAGTAGTCTACATCCTCCTAGGCAACGGAATGAGGCCGACACGACCGGGGAGGTCCCTCTCGCTCACACCGCCGTAAACTGACACCTTCAGTGTCGCGTTTCGTGCGGTTTGTGCGAGAGATCGCTCGCCATGTACCACTCGGTAGGAATGGTGCGCACCCCCATTCGAGCAACACCATATGTCGGAATTGAATTAATATATCCAATAGTAGATGGAGCTGTAAGAGCTTTTCATCGAAATGAATGAATTAGCGTCTACACAGTAATTAAGATTGATAACCTATTTCTTCCAGCACGCCTTATCCTCTGCAACTTAACATTTTGAATCTTATTTTTTAAAAGCAAATTACCAAATTGAATGGGATCTTACATCCGAGCTGGGTTCTAGTTCCTGTTTGGAAATGTGAACAATAACAGGTCCAACATCAGGAAGGGAATATTTGTTAGTCTCCTTTTGAAATTCTGGATTTGCGTATGTTGGTTGGATACAAAAAAATTTACTATGGGATTATTAAAATTTCATTTTGAGGTTCCTCGTCCATTGTTAAAACTACTGTAACCTCAAAAGTTCCGGTTAAAAATCTGACACAATACCTTCACCAACGAACAAAAAAACACAAACAACTTAACAAAATAAAGCAAAATTAAAAAAAAATTAAATAGCTATGGAAAACGCTTGTGTTTCTCACTCAGCCCGATAGCAAAGTCCGTGTATTGCTATCATAGAGCCAGGTTTGTATGAAAATGGTCATATCGTATGAATAATGACAAATGACAGACGTCACAGCGGTTTCGTTGCTGCTAAAGATTCATTTACCGTATCTTGTTTAATAAAACACCTTGTGGTCTAGGGGTAAGCATGTTCAGCTACAGACGTGAGGTAGGTCGGAGCATACAAATAGTGCTATTAGACTCGTCATGTCTTCGCACTCTTCCCGTTGCCGGGTCGAGGGGGGTCCAGA